>BPLQ01007167.1:740172-752389 GCA_021605075.1 Caerostris darwini | reverse complement strand
AATTGAAGAACAAATAAGGATAATAGTTTAATTGAAGAACAAATAAGTTTAGTAATTTGATTGAAGAACAAATAAGAATAGTAGTTTGATTAAAAAACTAATAAGGATAGTAGTTTGATTGAAGAACAAATAAGTATAGTAGTTTGATTGAAGAATAAATAAGGATAGTAGTTTGAGAGATAACCGTAACAATTTAGATGAATTTTTTGTAGACATTTATATCCTACTACAAATAATCTCTCTCCTGTGAATTTTATGCATCAACGAATTATGTAATAAAATGAATAATATCATTAATTTTCTACAAGTACTGGCAAAGATAATTTTCAAAATTTAAAAAAAGGATTTTTCTTATTTATTTAATTTTAACAAGAAAATTTTTTTTTTTTTTAAATTTTAATAATGATTTAATAATAATTTGAATAATAATAATTAATAATTTTTAAAACTTATTTCATCTTTTATAATTTTTTTTCAAAACTCAATCAGTATGTGTTGAGAATGGAGCAAAAAGAATTTGGAAATCATACTGTACATTACATAATGTTTTTAACAAACCTTTGTAATATGAAATATAAAATTAATTCCAAACGTAACTAATGATAAATTGGTTTCCAACGAACTGCAATTCAAAATAATCTCACAAGCAAAAGTTAAGCACATAGTGGCCAAATGGCTAAAAATCGGCAAGTATTGCTTTGATTTGACACGAAACGAAGCAGGAAAGTAGCAAACATGCTTAATCATGTAATAAAACAAAGAATAATACATAAGATGAAAATTGAATTTTCATAATTGATGAAATCATATTAGGGTCAAAAAGATTTTTCAAGACGCAAACAAACAAGTAATATATAAAAAAAAAATTTTAAAGTCAATTCCTACTTTTTTTTAATTCCATTGCAGAAAGTCATAATAATAATAAATAATTTCATTCATTTTTTTTTAATTTATCTTTCGCCATCTACTGCTAGATATATGCAACTTAATCTAAAAAAAACTAAAATGAATTAATTCAATTTAATTACTGAATTAATATTTGAAAAAACTGTATTCACATCCAGTGTCCTCCACTACAAGTTCAAAAAAAAAACTGTATTTGAACTCGAGTGGATGCATAAAAAGTATTTCATGAACGATTGAAAATGTTAACCAGATATATATAGGGAGAGTGTGAGCTAATAGAAGGAATTAAATAAAATCGACATTAATAAGGTATACGAGCATACTTTTTCCACTTTAAGTTATTTTTAATTTTCCATACCTCACTCCCATAAGGCTATGTATAAGTATAAAAAATTATTTTAAATAAAAAAATATTAAGGAACATTTCACCAGTTCTGTCAGATTTTTATTTTATTTTGGGTACTATAAATGCCTTCCTCTATTTGTGTTACTTCACAAACATTATTTAAAGCATCATGCCTCATAGTGAAAAATTTGATTAATTTCCTTTGATTTTAGTTTCTGCATATATGCTTCTATTTTTCTGTGATATTTGGAAACCAGTCCATTTGACAATTAAAAATAATATTAAACGCATTTGTAATCTTACGATTTTTTTCATAATAGAGAGTTTTTGCATACCGTATTTTGGACGTTCGTTAGCTTTTTCTCCCTATCGCGCATGCTCATAGGAAATTGCGCATGCGTATCTGTAATAATATTTCCTATGAGCATGCGCAGTAGGGAGAAAAAGCTAACGGGCGTCCAAAATACGGTATGCAAAAACTCTCTAATATTGCAATTACAGGAAAAGGTTGTTCTATGAGGTCCTCTTTGAAATGAGGTCCATACCCACTCTGGCCTCTTTGGGATAACTAATTTCCTTATTCAGTTTCGAGAGTCTTGACCTGTGTAACGAGTCCTCCACATTCTCCCTAGAGGCCCAAATTCTTAGCGCGACATTTTTTTGTACACTTCCGTAGTAAATTAACTTGTTATCATCTGGAATTTTTGGGATACCATGCCATAGAGGTCATGAGAAGGAAGAAATTAAGAATTTGAGTAGAAATTTAGCTACTATACCAGGGGGGGGGGGGCGACAACCCGCGACAGGCCTTCAATATTATTCCGGCCCATGAGATTTACCACACTTTTACAAAATGTATTTATTTTATATTGGCCAAAGTAGTGAAAACTAATGTATTAAAAAAATTCCTTATGTATGCATCCATATATTCTAAAGTTAACTGTCGAAATTCCAAAGAAAATTAATTTAATTAATTTTAAAATAATATTCTTGCGAATATAGGACAGATATTGCCAATTTTACTGATGAGTTACAGTTATGAGTTCGCACAATAATTAAACTATATTCTGCGAACTCATGAGGCGCGCGCATCTTGGAATATCTAATATAACAGGTTCTATGTTTCACTTTTAAGTGTAACATAGAACCTGTTACCACCCCTTGATACGCACAGTTAATTGTTGATAGCAAAGTAAACCAGACACTTAGTTGAGTTGTTAGAGCTTTGGGATCAACTTACACCATCGAATGGTTTTTTCTAAAATGAAATCGGCCAAACACAAAACACGCTGAAACATAACGGACGCTAATGCCCAAATAAACTAATAAATAACTGTAAATACCCTAATTGTTATCGATTTGCAAAAGTTAAGTGAATGAGTGGAGAATAAAATATCACCCGAATAAATAAATATTTTTAAATAGTTTCATTTTTTTATTTCGCTTATATTATTTTTTATATTTAATTTTTAGTGTTATGTATTTCTTAAAAATGTGCATTTATTATCATTATTATGATATTATCTATGTTTACATGTAAGAATAAGAGTAAACACAAAACAATAATTCATTATATTTCATTATATTATATAAGATCCTATCAATGTATGGAAAAAATACTAAGTATATATAAATAAACATTTTTTTTTCTTTTCCCGTTATATTTTATTACAGTTATTTTCTACTCAAACAAGTAGCATGTTGTAGTTTTCACTTTTTCATCATTATAATTTTTAAAAAAATATGAAAACTGCCTATGTGTATTAAAAAATTCTACTATTGTAAAATATTTAAATACTCCTTTTTTTGTTATACTTGACGGCGCTGTTATTCTACCCGCTCAAGTAACATAAGTAAATATTTTTTTAAATTTCAATTTCTCATAAATTATAATTATAATTTGATTTAAACTAAATATATCTTATAGCATATAGAGCAGGGGTGGCCAACCCAAATGATCTGGCGGGTCATTTTGGAAAGCATCATAACTCTGTGGGCCGCATATAAAATTATACATCAACATATTAGATTTTTGGGGCCTGAATGGCCGAGTGGCTAGCGCTCTGGCACTCGGTACCACAGGTATCGGGTTCAAATCCCGGCGGTGCCATGGATGTTTGTAGTGGTTCGGAATTCACTTTAAGCCGTAGGTCCCGGTCCTAATAGGATCGTAGAGCGTTGCGGGGGCATTGTGACTCCGCGTCCGTGGCTTATATTCAAGTGACACGCGCCCCCTGAGTAATGCAAAGTGAGTAACGTCTGTGCAGCGTTTGCCTTAAATCATCCAAGACCAAGCTGTCTAAGTGTTTGCCAGCTGCATTAGAACGAAAAAAAAGCATATTAGATTTAGACTCACTATAGACATTTTTTGGAGTGAAAAATTGAAACATAATGAGTTATTATTATGTTTACTATTATTCTTACATGTAAGCATAGATAATATAATAATGCTGATACTAAACACACATTCTAAAGTAATATAGAACACTAAAAATGAATTATATAAAAATGAATGAAATATAAAAATAATATAAATATGTATGAAATAAAAGAATTAAATCAATAAGAAATATTTATTTGACTAGTGCGATATTTGTTACTCCATTCTTTCACTTAACTTCTGCAAATCGATCTCAATTTGAGTATTTGCTCATCGTAATGGGTGTTTATAATTTAATTGTTCTGCGAACTCATAACTGTAAACTCAAAAATAAAATAGGCAATATCTGTTCATATATTCGCAAGAATATTATTTTAAAATCAAAGTTAATTTTTTCTCCTAATTTCGACAGTTACTTTTTGAATATAGGGATGCACGCATAATGTATTTTTTTAATGCACTGGTTTTCACTACTTTGGCCATTATGAAATAAATATATTTTGTAAAAGTGTGATGAATCTCACTGGCCGGAAAAATATTCAAGACGGGCCCCCCCTGATCTAGAGTATCTTAAATAAATCGTTAAATCTTAAGTGAAAAAAGTTTTATCATAAATTATTTGAGCTTACTATTAAAATTCAAAAAGCATTGCTGAGATATTTCTTAGAAATATCTAATTTTTTTCCCTGTCACATCTGACATTTAAATGACATGCATGAATTTCGTGGTATTTTTAATTTGTGCAATGCCAGCAGAAATCGGTGAATTCAAAAGGAGTTAAAAAACAAAAGAGTACTGCTGCGAAAGAACATTTATTTTAATTTAATTCACTGTGCTATTCACTGTGAAGTCTCTCTGTCTGTATCGATTTCTGTGTTACAAAATTCAATTAAGAGAGAGTACGGCTGATACTTTGAATAATAAGACCTTACCAGTACTGTAGAAACTTTCCAAAAGGCGGAAAAATGCAAAACTTCAATAATTTTTTTCAAAATCAAAAGATAAAAGTTTTGTTGTCTTTGTATTTTAATTTAAATTAGTGCAGAGGTAATATGATTTGACCACATTCAAAAACTTCATTGAATATTTGGGATGCTTTTTCTGTCATCCTAAACATGATTCATTAAAATATAACCAAAAAATTTACTCAACTAAGATCCGAAACTAATTGGTATAAAAAATCTTTTGCTCTTTGAAATTAAACTAAACTAAAATAAATTAGAAAAACCCATGCAGTATCACAAATAGCGGCAACTTGGACGTGAAACCACCAGTTTAATAAATAATTACTTCACACGATATTTTAAAATTAATAATAAAATTTTAATCTTGAAAAATTTATTCTGTATTTTTACAGATCACACATTAGATTGCAATTAAGATTGTTTAACTGTAATCACAAATTCTTTTGGTATAGCAGATTGAAAGTTACCCAAGGTGTATTGCACTCACATAGTGCCACTATTGCACTCGCATTGTGCCACTACTGCACTCATACACTCATGTCCATAAATTAAGGATAATGATGTTCAGGAAAAGAAAGAGACAGAAGCAAAACAAATGTGACTTATTTGTAAAGTCTATTTATTAAACAAAAGGCAAAAAGCAAAAAAGATGCTATATGTTTGACATAATTAATAAAAATTGCGATTTTTACTCCCTGGAGCAAATTTCAAAAAAGAACCTATTTACAAAAAACAGTATAACATGGTTACTATGATGGTTAATATGGAGTATGTCTCCCGGACGATGCAATACAGGCCTTACAACGCCTAGGCATGCTGAGTATCAAATTATCAATCTGATCTTGAACGCCGCAGGAGTGCCACTGGCCTTCCCGAATTAACGGGATTTCAGTGTTGGTTGCACAACTACGGAAAGGAGGATTGAATAACCACTCTGGGTAACGCAAGCAGCCCTTTGGCTGAGTTCACTGTTGCTAATCAGTGATAATCACTGGGTCCGTTCCGCTTTGAGAGTTGTCTGGTGCATATCAACACGCCAGAACGGCTCTCAATCGTGAGGAGTTCTAGGAACTCTTGCTTTAGGCCTTTTTGAGTGATTTATGGCGAATAGCATGTATTCCATGCTTTCCGCCAGCAACCGCTCTACTAAAACTACTTATAAAAATCTAATATATATTAAAAGGAAAATTAAAAATGAATTTAGACAACTTGAGAAAAGAATAACAGTTATATACATATGTACAGAATTGTTGACACAAGGTTCTTAGTGATATGAACTATGAATAGTAAATAGATAAACATAAACTGTTAAGGGATATGGTTACATCACAATATTATTGACATGTTTATGGTTTTTATTGTGTGATATAGTCTATATTTTGCGTTACAAAGTCCATAACCTTGATAATTTTTTCTTTTATTTTTTTAGAGATTGCTGCTTTTTTTGCCCAGGCTTCATATGTTTCTGGGTTTGGTTGTAGTGCATGATTTGAGACTGTTAGAGAGCAAGAGAATAGATAATGATCCGGTGTGCCTATTTCGCCACAAATGCAATTGTCCGTATCTTTAATGTTAAACCTGTATAGGTATGCTGGAAAGGGACCATGACCCGTAACAAAGTAATTTATATTTGTGTTTGTTGACATTTTTGTGGACACTGTTGGGAGAAAGTGATGAGTTCTTCTTCCTGTGATCCCATTGTCCCATTCTTCTTGCCATATCTTGAGGCTGTTGGTTTTTAGTTCTCGTTTTAGTAGGCTTGTTGGTTTTTTTATTTTCGATTGATGTGTACTTCTCATTGTTGCTTCTTTGGCTAGAGAGTCGGCGCGTTCATTACCTTTGTTACCTGCGTGTGCTTTAATCCATAGTAGGCTTATTGATTTGTTGTTGATTGTGTTTAGTATGTTTCTGACATCTTGAACCTGGCTATTTGTATTGAAAAATCTGTTGATGGCTATTATGGATGATAGGCTGTCCGTAAAGATGTTGATTCTTTTATATTTTGTGTTTTTTATCCATGTTAATGAGTTCAATAATGCATTTAGTTCTGCTTGGAAGACTGAGTTATTGCCTTGAAGTCTCTCTTGCCATGTGTGGATTTCTATGTCGTTGTCCATTGCTACAAAAGCTGAGCCTACCCTATTATCCATTTTTGATCCGTCTGTGTATATTTGAAGATCACTATTTCTTTGTTCTGTATTTTTTAATATTTTTGATGGTTTGTTCCATGGAGGTTCGCACCACTGTGATATTGATTCTTGATAATCATTCTGTAGATATGTATGTTGGTGGAATGTTGCATTAATTTTAAGTCTTGTGATTTGTGTGAATGTTGCTTCCCTTTTTGCTACTAAGTAGGTTGGCTCTAGACCACTTAGTATTAATAAAGCTGAGGTTGGAGAGGTTCTATAGGCGTTAGTTATTTTTAATGCAAATTGCCTCTGTATTGAGTTGATATGATTAATTTTTCTTGTTGTAAGGTTATCGGCCCATATTGATGCTGCATAGCATATTATCCTCTCTGCCACTGATTTATACCATAGTCTGGTGAATTTGGGGTTAATACCCCATCCTCTTCCTGACATGGTTGCTAATTTGTTGGACTTGATTAGAAGGGTGCTTTTAAGATGTTGTATGTGAGGGAGGAAGCTTAGATTCTGATCTAATAGAACTCCTAGATATTTGAGTGTTGAGTTACATTTAATGGTCCGGTTGCTAAATTTCAATATTGGTTTTCTTTTTACTGCTCCTTTTTTTCCAAATACTATTGCTTGGGTTTTGTCCTCTGAGATCTTTAGTTTTTCTTTTATTGCCCAGGATTGAAATTTTTTAAGAGCTGTTGTTGTTTTTGTTTCTAATGACCTTCTATTGTTGGCGCTTATAATAAATATGAAGTCATCTGCGAAGGCTTGTAATTTTACATCTTCTTCCCAGGTTTCTTTTAAAATTTTATTTGCTATTAATGTCCACAGGAATGGGCCTAGGCATGATCCCTGTGGGCAGCCTTTTTGTAGGTCGTGAATAATTTTTCTATTTCCATGGTTGAATTCTATTTTTCTATTTTTTAGGTAATCACAAATAATGTTTATTAGGTCTTGCGGGCAGTTGTCTTCTTTTAAGGTCTTTATTATAGAAGGCCACCACAGTGAGTCAAATGCTCCCTTGATGTCAATGGATATTATTACGGTGTAGAAGTTGCGTGCTTTGTTTGAATAAATCTTTTTCACTAGATTATGGAGGGCATGCTCCGTTGATAAGCCGCTTCTAAATCCAAATTGGTTTTTATGAATTAGGTTGTTGCTGTTGTAGTGAAATTGCAGTCTGTTTAGTATTAGTTTTTCGAAACACTTGCCAAGTATTGGGAGAAGCGTGATTGGACGATATGAAGAGGGAATTGTAGGGTCTTTATTGGGTTTATTGAAAAGGATTACTTCTCCGTATTTAAAAGAAGTCGGAAAGCTGCCCATCATTATACATTTGTTATAGAGTTGCAGCATCTTTGTTGGGTCTAGCTTGTAGAATAGGGTTAATATTCTGCTATCTAGTCCATCTGGTCCTGGAGCTTTGTCTTTAGGTATGGTTTTGACTATGTGGTTGAGTTCTTCTTGCGTGAAGGGTTGAGACTGTTGAGTGGTGGTGTTGATTTGTCTTATTCTGATTGAGATGGTCCTAATTTCTTTTTGTTGATAGTTATCTTCTTGCTCGTTGTCGTCTTGGAAGAGAGATGTTAAAATGTGTTTGATGTTTTCCTCGCTTGAGTTGTTGGTTGCTGTGCTGTGTAGGTTTGGAGGCTGAAAGAATTTATTGAATGCGGCCTTGTATGTTTGTCCGTATGGGGATTTTGCTTCGTTACAGAACTTTTTCCACGAAATTGATTTTTCTTTATTTATTAGCTTTTTTAGAATTGCTTTTTCTTAAATCTTGATCTTGGATCTTTCAATCTTTCAATCTTTCAATCTGATCTTGGGGAATATTACACCACTCATCAAGCAATGCCCTCCGAACTTCCGGTTGACAGGTGGGAGGGGGTTGACGGGCTGCAATTCGTTGGCCAAGCATATCCCACACATGCTCTATTGGATTCAAGTCCGGTGAGTATGCAGGCCAATCCATACGGGTTATATCCTCCAATTGAAGGCATTCGTCAACAATGTTTGCACGGTGAGGACGGGCGTTATCATCCATAAATAGAAATTCAGCACCCATGGCGCCCCGAAACAAATGTACATGTTGTTCCAGAATGACATCCCGATAGATGTGGCCTGTCATCGTTACACTCTGAACATGCAGGTCAGTCCTGGAACTAAGAATATTTCCTCCCCAAACGAGCCCTCCTGCACCACCGTAACGGTGTCGTTCAATGGTGTTCTCTTGGTGGTAACGGGTACCCGGCGCTCGCCATATGAAAGTCCGGCGAGAATCAGACTGCAAACTAAACCTGGACTCGTCGGAAAACATCACACCAGACCACTGTTGCGGTGTCCACAATGCATGCTCTCTACTCCAGGTTAATCGCAGGCGACAGTGAGTTGCGGTAAGTGGAACACATCTGACAGGCCTACGAGCATATAGACCAATGTGCCCTAAGCGTCTGTACACGGTCTGCCTTGAAACTGTCGTACCGGTAGCAGAATAGAGCTGACAACACAGGTCTGATGCTGTGCTCCATCTGTTTCTTTTGGCAGTAACTGCTAAATACTGGCCCTCATTCGGCGTTGTAACTCGGGGGCGACCTGTGCTGTAACGTCTACTCACATTACCATCATCTTGGAATCGTTGCCAAAGCCTTTAGATGACACTCTGGGCGATTCCAAGTTCCTCGGATACTTCCAGCTGGGTACGTCCACATTCCATTCGTCCGATAATTCTACCACGTGAAAAATCATCCAAATGCTTCCTTTGTGCCATAACTATGCGGTTATTGCACTGAAAGGCTTTTAAAGCGCTTGTGAACAATTTTACTTCTTTGCCACCATTCCTTATATACCCCTCTCTTACACTCTCGTCATTGTGACGTACTATCCGCGCCATCTGGTGGTTTCCTGTAATTTGCATATTCTTCTTCAAGATGTGTGGGATAATTCTACAGGTGAAATTTTTATTTTAGAGTTCAATTTCTGTGTGATTCTGAATTATCTTTAATTTATGGACATGAGGGTATTTTACCTCTATTGCACTCACATTGTACCCCTATTGCGCTCAAATAGTGCTACTATTGCACTCATATTGTACCACTATTCCCTCACATTGTGCTACTATTGCACTCACATTGTGCCACTATTGCATTCATATTGTTCCACTAATTATTCAAATAATATAAGGACTACCGAGGTGCAGTAAAAAATTCTACTCTTATAAATTATGTTAGTGAATTGAAAACTCACTTCTTGCTATGTTATACTTGGCGACGTTGTTATTCTACCTACACAAATAACGTAAATATAATATTATTTATATTTTAATCTTCAGTTTTTCATGCATTATAATTATAATTTAATATAAAAAGCAAATTTTTGATTAAAATATTTACTTTTATTTTAAACAAAAATGTCTTACCTCATTTATAGTCTAGATCTTAAATAAATTGTTAGATATTAATTCAAAATGTTTTATAGTAAATCATTTGAGCTTACGATTAAAATTCGAAAAGCATTGCTGAGATATTTCTTAGAACTATCTATTTTTTTTTCCTATCAAATCTGACATTTAAATGGCATACCAGAATTTCGTGGTATTTTTAATTTGCGCAATGCTAGTCAGAAGCCGAGGAATTCAAAAGGAGTTAAAAAAAATAAAAGACTTCAGCTGCGAAAGAACATTTATTTTAATTTAATTCACTACGCTATTCACTGAGAAGTCTCTTTGCCTGTATCGATTTCTGTGTAACAAAATTCAATTAAGAGAGAGTACGGATTATACTTTGATTAATAAGACCTCACCAGTACTGTAGAAACTTTTCTAGAGGAGAAAAAATGCAAAGCTTTAATAATAATTTTTTCAAAGTCAATTGATAAAAGTTTGTATTTTAATCCAAATTAGTGATGTGATTTGTCTACATTGAAAAACTTCATTGAATATTCGGGATGTTTATTCTTCCATTATGAACATAATTCACTTAAACAAAACCAAAAATTTACTCAATATCTAAGATTCGAAACTAATTGGTCTTAAAACGCTTTTGTTCTTGAAATTAAAATAATAAAAAAATAAATGAAAAATCCCATGTAGTATCACAAATAGTGCAACTTGAACTTGAAACAACCAGATTAATAAATAGCTACTTCATACAATATTTTAAATATAATAATAATACAATTTTTAATCTTAAAAAATGTATTCTGTATTTTTACATATTGAATGGTATTATTATAATCAAAAATTCATTAGATATAGCAGATTCAGAATTACCCAAGGTGTATTGCACTCACATTGTGCTACTATTGCACTCGTTGTTGTTGTTTCTTATCCCACTTGTTAGATATCTAGACCAAGCCCACAAACCCATATTGACTCCTGGTTGAAGGGGAAGGAGACAGCTTCTGTTGTGATGAAGCACCCGTAGGTAGAAGTCTGACTTGGCTCCGTGACGCTCTACAGTCGTATGAGACCGGGACATACCGCTCAAAGTGGCTGTGTAACAAAATTCAGTTAAGTGAGAGTACGGTTGATACTTTTATTAATGAAACCTTACTAATAATGTCGCAACTTTTCAAGCGGCATAAAAATTTTAAAACTTCAATAAATTTGTTCAACATCAAACGATAAAAGTTTGTTGTTTTTGTATTTTAATCTAAATTAGTGCAAAGATAGCATGATTGGACTACATTCAAAATCTTCATTGAATATTTGGGATGTTTATTCTTTCATTGTGAGCATAATTCACTAAAACAAAATGAAAAATTTACTCAAGTAAGATTGTTTACGTTTATTTATTGTTTAAGAGCATACTAAAACAAAATCAAAAGCTTACTCAACTAAAATTCGAAACTAATTGGTCTTGAAAATCTTTTGTTGTTTGAAACTAAACTAAAATTTAAAAAATTAAAAAAAATCCCATGTAGTGTCACAAATAGCGGCAACTTGGACGTGAAACCACCAGTTCAATAAATAACAACATAGAATATTTTAAATATAATAAGAATAAAACTTTTAATCGTAAAAAATTTATTTTGTATTTTTACAGATCACATATTAGATTTTATTATTATAATCAAAAATTCTTTAGATATAGCAGATTCAGAGTTGCCCAAAGTATATTGAATTGCACGTTATGCTATTATTGAACTAACATTATGCTACTGTTACACTCACTTTGTGCTACTATTGAACTCACATTGTGCTACTATTGAACTCAAATTGTGCTACTATTGAATAAATTGTGTCACTATTGCACTCAAATTGTGCTACTATTGAATACATTGTGCCACTATTGCACTCAAATTGTGCTACTATTGCACTCACATTGTTTCACTATTGAATTCACATTGTGTTACTATTGTACTCGCATTGTGATACAATTGCACTCATATTGTGCGACTACTGCACTCTCATTGTGCCACTATTG
Organism: Caerostris darwini; assembly: GCA_021605075.1. Classification (NCBI taxonomy): domain Eukaryota; kingdom Metazoa; phylum Arthropoda; class Arachnida; order Araneae; family Araneidae; genus Caerostris; species Caerostris darwini. The sequence goes on along the minus strand of BPLQ01007167.1, from coordinate 740,228 downwards.
CACTCACATTGTGCCATTATTGCACTCATATTCTGCTATTATTGCTCTCACATTGT
>BPLQ01007167.1:727018-740162 GCA_021605075.1 Caerostris darwini | reverse complement strand
ACTGCACTCACATTGTGCCATTATTGCACTCACATTCTGCTATTATTGAACTGATATTGCACTCATATTGCACTACTATTGCACTCATTTTGATCCATTATTGCACTCACAATGTGTCACCGAGTTTAACAATCCCAAGCATGTGAAATAGGTTGTACCATCTTCTTCTAAATCAACAAAAGTGCAATCGTGTCTTTCCTCTGTACAGACACAGAAACTTTTAGTGCGACATCGTTTGCAGGGTTACGAACTGAACATTGGGTATACACCGAACCGAATATACACCCTTGGTTCAATTACCCAAAGCGCTTTTCAAATAGGCTTATAATGCAAGTTGAATGATACTCTCCGAAAATTGTCAACCTTTATACTGAAATTCATAATACCAAGTAATAACATATATCATTTATAAATACATAATAATTATATGTACTTAATGATATATATGATTTATACCATGCATCATCAATCGTCAGTGGCAAGAAATTTAATTAGAAAGTTATCAGTTACCAGAAAGCTAAATCATGCGAGCAAACCTTCAGAATCTGACGTCATGCCCGTTTCCGTTATCCTGAGACTTTACGTATGCATGCAAGTTAATTGCATTAAAAAAAATCATAATTGAAATTCATGTGGCATAGTGATACACACGCTAATCTAACTATCTGATGATGCATGGAATATTTGTTGCATCGTTATTTGTTTCATTACTTCTGTTATTTTGTGTTTTCCACGTGCAAATATATTAATAATGTTAAATAACGTCGTATAATACAATTGATTGAGCAAGAAATCATCTTAATGTAATACCCAATTACGAATATATATCTCCGGACTAGAGACCAACTCATCTGATTTGTCCCAAATATAGCACGCTAAATTGCATTTAATGGTAATGTGATTAAAATTGCTTGGCATTTCAAGATTAGCAAATAATTAGTGCATTTAGAATTGATTCTGTATCCGATATTATAGGAATCTCTAAATTTTCATCATAAAAATTAATTATATAGCTTAAAAATATAGATAGAAAAATGTCTAGATTCCATTATTGGGAAATGTATAAATGTCTGACTATTCGCCGACTAGTGCTAATGAGTGCATCTAATCTGCAAGGTATTTAAAGTTAGAATCCTCTATCATCAGTTGCAAAAATGAGGAGATCCGATCACGATGCAGATAAAGTGTATAAGTGTCTCGAATCGACAGTCACGTTGCCTGATAGGAATTTTCAACATATTGTCTTATATGAATGCATTAAATGCAAAGTACAGGGGGATTATAATTAAAGTCCCATTTTCAAAATGCTGTCAAAAAAGAACCACTCGTCACAATGAGTTCAAATTTGAACTGAAGATACTTGAAGAAGGGGGAAATGCTACGGCATCCAAAAAATTCCGAAGTGCATTAATAGATGGCACTGTGAGCGACATAAGGAAAGTAAATTCAGCTGCGTGATATTTTGAATCGAAATGACAAGGTATTTGGCATGAGTTGCACATGACACACACTGTAGTGTTCAATGTGATTACTTGTTTTGGTTTATTTGACGGAAAAAATGACTTCCAGGGCATACAACAGTTGTAACACTGTGAGTGGAAAGCCCATTCACCACGGCAAGGTCATACCAAATTGGTTGGGAAACATCAGTGGAACTTTTTTTGATACCGTACAGTTTCCCCCTTCTTCAAGTATCTTCAGTTTAAATTTGAACTCATTGTGTCGAGTGGTTTTTTTAGAGCATTTTGAAAGTGGAACTTTAATTATAATCACCCTGTAGATACCCTAAAAGTATTTCCGGTAGGTAATGTTCTACCAGCTCAATGTTCAAAGATAAGGAATAAAATTTTCAACGATAAACAGCAGAAAAAAAAGCAGAAATAAGTAGAAATTATGAGGCACACGCATTTTCTGATGTATATTAGTAATGAAGTAGAAATATAAATATAAATCATTAAATTGTGCATTAACAAGAAAAATAACACAATTCTAATTTCCAATTAACACATTTCCATTATATATAATTCCATGTTTTAAAGAACTATGCACGATATATTTAAATTTTTATTTTTTATTGCCGTAACATTTCTAGAGCCGTGCCTGACGGCCGAGTGCCTAGCACTGTGGCGCTCAGTGCCATAACGCTAGTCCTACCGGGCGTAGGGCTGCGTAACCCGTAAAAAGAAAACATCTCATGTTTCGGAATCTTCCAGCAGGCAGACGGCCTCGACCCACAATGGGTCTGTTGTACCATTGAAGAAGCAATACTTTTATAGATATTAAATCTTTTAGTTAAAAAACATTATTATTATCCTAAAAAAGGATAATTTTTTATATAAAAAAATATTTTTAGTATTTTTCCAACTTAATAAAAACATTCAATTATTTTTTTCTACTATAATTATTTTTAGAAAATAGAAAATTTATAAAAGAAACATATGATTCAAAAGTTTATATAATTAGTAAAAAAATATCTAGTCATTTTTATATGAAGTAAAAACACATTTAATTACAAGGATGTAACAAAGGATGAAACATTTTTAAACATCTGATTCAAGAATCAACGGTTGAATATTTGCATTTACTTATCTGATAAAACAGCCCTGTCTACAAACTTTTTAATTGTTACGTGGTCTCTGAAACTTCCCTACACTTTCATTACACATATCGTACTTTAAGGCGTCCTTTCAGTATATCGATCTTTCAAGTTCCACAAATAGATGGGGCTTTTATAGAAAGCGGTTAATTAAATTCAGTTTTCATATTAGAATTTTTTTTTTTCTTTATTTCTCCAACATTTCACTCAGAAATCAGATTTAATCAACCTAATAATATGATATTAATGGTAAAATTTTACCAGTAATCTACGTTAATGGGAAAACAAAGTTGATTACTGCATTTACTTTTTTTTCCTTTTATGTTAGCGTAGTTTGCGAGTATTAGTTTAATACAACCGTCATCTCCGTTAGTCTGCATAACGAACATTATTGAATGAAGTAAAAGATAAGAAATTTTATTTAATCAAAATCAAAAAAATCAATTTAATGAAAAAAAAGATCATTATTAGACAAGTATAACTTGACCAACAGCGATTGTGAGAACAATTGTGAAGCCGCGAAATCAGATGGGTTTAAATAGGGTGGTGTAATAAGGAATAAAAGTAATTCTGTAGGTATTATTTTTCTAATAGAGCTGGCAAACATGTACACAGTTGTCTTTTATGCATTAAGGCAAGCGCTGCACAGACGTTACTCACTTCGCACTAACCAGGAGGTGCGTGCATCTTGAAGAGAAGCTACGGACTCTGAGTAACACTATCCCCGAAACTCTCTACTATCATGTTAGACTGGGACCTACGGTTTTAAAGTGGATTCCGAACCATTACAAACATCCATGGCACCGTCAGGACTCGAACTCGAAATATGTGGTATCGAACTCCAGAGCGCTAGCCATCAGGACCAATTATTAATTATTACTATTAGATTTATTAATTATTAGAATTATTAATTATCACTCTATTTTATAAACATATATGGGGTTTACAAATATAGTAAGCAATTTTTTAAGAAATTTAATAATTATATTATTCATTTGCAACACACTAAGCATCACATTTTAATTACAAAATAATTCAACATAATGTTTTATTCATTCCCTTCTTGATTTTGATTTTTTACCAAAAATAGAGACCACCAGAATCAGCAGAAAACATATTTAAACATCTGATTTGTGATTTAACACCCATGGCACCGCCGGGACTCGAATCAGAAACATGTGGTACCGAGCGCCAGAACTCCAGCCATCGGACCTCCCGAATTATTAGAATTATTATCACTAGAATTATTAATTATCACTCTATTTAATCAACGCAATTTAATAAGCAATATTTTTCATTAATTAAACAATTATATCACTACATTTGCAACACAGTGAGCTTCACATTTTAATTACAAAATAATTCAGTTTATTATTTATTTGTTTATTCATTTTATTTATTTATTTATTCAGTTATGTTTTATTCATTCCCATCTTAATTTGATTTTTTTTACCAAAAATAAAAACCATCCATAACAACTGATAACATTTTTAATCATATGATTTCAGAATCAACGGTTGAATATATTTGCATTTACTTAACAGATAAAACACCCTGTCTATAAACTTTTTAATTGACACTTGCTCTTTGAAAATTCCCCTCACTTTCATTACACATATCGTATTTTAAAGCGTCCTTTCAATAAATCGATCTTTCAATCTCCATAAATAGATGGGCCTTTTATTGAAAGTGGTTAATGAAATTGAGTTTTCATATTAGCATTTTTTATCTTTATTTTTCCAACATTTCACTCAGAAATCAGATTTAATTAACCTAATAATATGAGATTAGCGGTAAAATTTTATCAGTAATCTAAGTTAATGAGAAAACAAAGTCGATTATTAGATTTATTTTTTGTTTGTTTCTTTTATGACAACGTAGTTTGTGAGTATTAGTTTGATACAACCATCATCTCCATTAGTCTGCCTATCAAAACTTATTAAATGAGATAAAAAAAAATAGAAGTTATATTTAATTAAAACCAATAAAATCAATTTGATGAATAAAAGAAATATTGATTAAAATTATTAGACAAGTAAAATTTCACCAACAGCGATTGTGAGAAAAATTGTCAAGTAGCGAAATCATACGGGTTTAAACAAAGTGGCGTAATAAGGGATAAAGGTAATTCCGTAGGTATTTTTTTTGTACTGCAACTGGCAAACACTTGCCTTTGATGTCTTAAGACAAGCGCTGCACCGACGTTACTCACTTGACCCAGGAGGTGCCTGCAGCTTGAAGAGAAGCTACGGAGGCGCAGTAACAATACCCCCGCAACGTTCTACGATCCTGTTAGATCGGGAAGTAGATTCCGAACCAATACAACATCCATGGCACCGTCGGGACTCGTACCCGAAAATTGTGATACCGGGTGCCAGAGCGCTAGCCATCGGGCAACCCGAATTATTAATTATTATTATTAGAAGTATTAATTATTATTATTAGATTTATTAATTATTATTACTTGAATTGTTAATTATTGTGATTAGATTATTAATTGTTATTATTAAAATTATTAATTATTAATTGTCACTCTATTTAAACAACATATATGGGGTTTGCAAATATAACAAACAATATTTTTAATTAATTCAACAATTATTTTACTACTTTTGCAACACAGTAAGTTTCCCATTTTAATTACAATATTCTTTCCCTTCTTAATTTTGATTTTTTTTTTACCGAAAATAGAAACTAACCGTAACAACAGGAAACGTTTTTAAACATCTGATTTCAGAATCAACGGTTGAATATTTACTTATCTGATGAAACAGCTTTGTCTAGAAGACTTTTTAATTAACACGTGCTCTTTGAAACTTCCTCGCAACTTTCATTACACATATCGTATTTTAAGGCATACTTTCAATAAATCGATTTTTCAAGCTCCATAAATAGATGGGGATTTTATAGAAAGTGGTTAATTAAATTGGGTTTTCATATCAGCATTTTTTATCTTTATTTTCCCAACATTTCAGTTAGAAATCAGCTTTAATCAGCCCAATAATATGAAGGTAAAATTTTACCAGTAATCTAAATAAGTGAGGAAATAAAGCTGATTTTTACATTTACTTATTTCTTTTATGATATTTTGTAAGTATTAGCTTGATGAAACCATTATTTTCATTAGTCTGCATAACGAAAACTAATAAATGAAGTAAAAGTTTCGAAGTTTTGTAAAATTAAGAATCAATAAAATCAATTTGATGAAGAAAAAAATATTGATTAAAATTATTAGACAAGTAAAACTTCACAGCAAAATTGTCAAGCAGCGAAATAAGACAAATTTAAACAGAGTGGTGTAATAAGGGATAAAGGTATTTTTGGAGGTATTTTAACAACTATAAAAATTATTATTAAAAAATTTAATTACAAATTATTTTATTCAATTATTTTCTTTGACAATATCAAAAGAAATATTAGAAGAGAAAAATTCCACAATAAATTTTTTATTTTCTCAAAATTGCTTTGCGCTGCGTATGCCTGACTAACAATCTTATCCCTAATCGACTTATCCATTTACGTATTTAAACCGGATGTGTACCTTTCCATCCTATCAGCTATCGAATATATCTATGCTGTTTGTAAAATATGCTTTGGTGATTGCAAATAGATAGACTTTCAATGTCAGACATATAGTAGATTCAGTGTTATTCAGAGTAAACCACAGGATAAAATATTGAGTAGAGCCTATATCCAAATCGCGATTTGCAATAAATACCCAGGGATATGCGGTATCGCAATTACTCCTTGAGTGTATTGCACTCACATTGTGCTATTATTGTACTACCATTGTACCACTATTACTCTCACAGTTACCACTATTACCCTCATAGTTACCACTATTGCACCCACAATGTACCACTGACATTAAAAATCCCGTGGAGGTGAAAGAGGTTTGTACCATCTCCTTCTAATTCAATGAAAGTGCAATCGTGTTTTTCCTCTGTATAGATACAGAAACGTTTAGTGCGACATCGTTTATCGGGTTACGAACTAAACACCCTTGGTTCAGTTACACAAAGCGTATGATATTCTTGAGTATAAAAGTGATCGTTAAAATAATTGGAGCAGAAATTGACAACTTTTCTACAGAAATATATAATACCAAACAATGATATATGCCATTCAAATATACATAATAATCATATATACTTAATGATATATATGATGCTACTGTGCCCAAAAAGTAAGACCAATTATTTTTTTTTCAAAAACTCTTTATTCATATTTTCAAATTTATTTCATCGCCTTCAAAGAAATCCTCTCCGGCCACAATGCACTTATGAAAACTTTTTTTTCCAATCCTCAATGCATGCTCAAAAGTCATCGGCAGGGATGGCCTTCAAAGCGCGCGGCGATTCACATTGAATCTCTTCAATGGACTCAAAACAGTGTCCTCGGAATGGTCTTTTGAATTTAGGGAAGAGCCATAAGTCACACGGTGTGAATACGGTGGTTGTGGAAAGATATGATTTCATTTTTGACAAAAATGTCACGAAGAATCAATGCAGTGTGAGTTGGCGCATTCAGTGTTTTCGGTACTCATCGAGATTTGACGCGTTTGATGCCCAAAATGGAATGGACCGATTCTTTTGAAATTCCAACATCAGCAGCAAGGTGTCTAATTGTAAATCGACGGTTTGCAAGAACCCAATCTTCAATTTTTTGGACGTGAGATTCATCGGTTGAGGTGGAGGGTCGACAAGAGCGCTCCTTGTCTTCAAAGCGTTCTCTGCCTTTTTTGAACTGTTTGTACCACTTCTAAACATCTCTCTCCTATATAGGAATGCTTTCCAAATGCCTTCTGGAACATTCCATATGTTTCAGCAAACAGAATTGAATGCAAGTTCTTTGCTCAATGAATTCAGCCGTTTGAAAAATCGTCGGAATCAGTTTCAGCGTCTCACAAAGCCAAGAGTAACTCAAACACTAGACACTCCCGGACGCCGAAAAGTGTGCGTTTGGTTTTCGTATAAAAAAGTTGTGTTTTTACAGTCCACTATAGCATTAAGTGTTTTTATTCTTAGACCATAACAATAATTATTATACATTTCTTAATAATTCAGATAATAAGTAATAAGAATGATAATTATTTGTGTGAAGTATTTTTCCTAAAATTTTTTAATACGAGATTTTATTTATAAAATTCAAATAACATTTAAGTAAGTTTAGCCTGTGTGATTTCTTTATGAATTTTGACAGGCATATGAATTAATAATAAAAAAAGGCATATGAATTAATAATAATAAAATAATTTGAAAAAGTTTAAATCTGAAATGACTTAAAGAAAATGTTTAATTTCTATACAATTGTGCATTTCTATTACTCGAAAGATAGTTTCCTTTGATAAGAAACAAAAAAGGACTTGTCCACACACTTTGCAGTTTAAATTCTTTTATAACTATCATAATTATATTAAAATTATAATTATTATACATTTCTTAATAATTCAAATAATAAGTAATGAGAATGATAATTATTTATAAAGAATATTTTTTCTTAAATTATAAATATTTTTAATACGAAATTTTATCAAAACTAGAAAATTAAATAGAGTATAAATGTAAATTTAGCCTGTGTATTTTCTCTAAGCAATTTGACGCGGCCTGATAGTCTGCTGACTAATGCTCTGGCTGTTGGTATCGAAGGCTTTAGGTACGAATCCTGGCGGAGGCATGCATATTTGTTAGTGGTTCGGAATCCTCTTTAAACTGTAGGTCCCGGTCTGTTTAGCCCACATTTAGTCTGTTTAGCCTCCCAAGCCTCAAACATGACCATAGAGCGACAAACCAAACCAAACTATGTATTTTAATAGACATATGTATTAATAATAAAAAATGTCACTTGAAAAAATTTAAATCTGAAATGACTTAGAAAAAATGTTGAATTTTGATTGTAAATTCATATTACTCGAAATATATTTTCATTTGTTAGGCAAAATAAAAAAAAATAGTTTTTGTTTAAAAATGGCTTCTGCAAAAATCAATACTTTATTTTACATACATATCAAATTGAAATCAAAATAATTCATTCCCAAAGCTTGGAAGAAAAATAGCAAAAACGAAAGGATGTCGCAACGCACATTTCTCACTGATTCCATTAGCAGATAAAATTTTACAAAAGCAAATTTCTAACTGACTGACTTGAGAACATCGTCGCAAATGAGAATAACTCAATTAATATCTCGCATCTAACCCGAGGCTAGATGAATGCACTCTTATTCATCCTTTTGTTGAATTTGTCTTGTCCATTCCTTTGAAAATTGGAACGAATTTCTCTTTTAATGTATCGACGTCATGCCATCTTTTGTGCAAAAATGCTGTTCAACGCGTTTGAGGAATCATGAAGCATGTTGCACGTTAATTTTCTGTTTTAATCGAAATCAATGAACCGAGTAAAATTGTTAATTATTAATGCGTTTTGAAAAAGGTCGGTGCTTCATTTAATCTGAAGTAAAAAAATTTCTTTATTTTCCATGATGAAATTCAGAAATTGCGAACATAGACAGTTTAATGGATTTTGAATGTGTTTACAAAGACAGGAACTGTTTATTACGTTTAATTATAGATAAAATAATGAATTAGCAATTGAGTCAGCATAAAAATAATTCTTTAAGAAGAATTAAATTTGGTATAAATTATCTTTATTTGTCATGAAGAATGCGTTTTACAAAGCAAAGATGTGGTTGAAAAAAAACGGATTGTTTTCGAAAATGCGTAATTTTTTTATAAAGAACGAAAAATCCATTCTTTCTTAGAATAAATTAATGGAATTTCTTTATATGAGTAAATTTAACACATTTAATTCTTAATCAATTTGGTGCCATACGGAATATATTAACACGAAGATATTGCAATATTAACTTTGCACATTATCAAAGTTTCAAAAGTTTTGTCAAATTTTTTTCTCAATTAATCGGGATTTTGGATGTTTGGATTTGGGTAGATTTTAATCGTCCTGGATTTCAACTAACTAACAATAAGCTTGATGAATCAAATATAACAATCGAACGAGTTTGTATTCATCCCCGCACAAAACAAAATTAATTCTCTTGGTCAAGTCTTGCAATATTTATGCTTAGAAAAATATAAATTTTGAACTAATTCACTAACTCTTAAAGCAAAAATAGGTAAGGTTTCGCAGATTTTGTAAATGACTCTCGTGCATGCCCTAGCATATAATAATTATAAAATACAAAAACAAGAGTATTTGAATCTCATATATGGCCATTTTATCATATTGGCCATATTTGAATCTCATATATCTTACTCGTGGCCAATAGTACCACACCCCCATGCCAAACTTAAATACGCCAACCCTTGAAAGTCTTCGAAAAAAGCTATATATCATGAATCGACTGCTCATGGGACACATAAATATTTATTGAATTTTATTCGGCATATGACTTAATAATAAAAAAAGATAATTTGAAAAAAATTAAATTTGATATGACTTAGAAAAAATGCTGAATCTCAATACAATTGTGCATTTCTACTGATCAAAAGACATTTTCCTTTGATAAGAAAAATAAAAAAAATAGTTTTATATTTGTAAATAGCGTCTGCAAAAATCAATACTTTATTTCAGATGCATATCAAATTCAAATCAAAATAATTCATTCTCACAGCATGGAAGAAAAATAGCAATAGCGAAAGGATTACAAGGATATCGCAATGCACATTTCTCACTAACTCTATTAGCAGATAAAATTTTACAAAGAAAATTTCTAAACGGCTAACTTGAGAACATCGTCGCAGATCAGAATAACTCAATTAACATCTCGCAACTAACCCGAGGCTAGATGAATGCACTCTTATTCATCCTTTTGTCGCTAGGAAATGGCATTCCTTTGAAAATTGGAACGAATTTCCCTTTTAATATATCGACGTCATGCCATCTTTTATGCAAAAATGCTGTTCAACATGTTTGAAGAATGTCTCAACATATTAATTTTCTATTTTAATCGAAATCAATGAACTACGAAACATTTTTAATTATTAATGCATTTTGAAAAAGATTGGAGCTTGATTTAATCTGGAGTAAAAATAAATCTTTATTTTCCAAGATGGAATCCAGAAATTGCGAACATCGACAGTTTAATGGATTTTCAATGTGTTTAAAAAGGCAGGAACTGTTTACTGCGATTCATTATCGGTAAAATAATGAATTGGCAAATTGAGTCTGCATTAAAATATTTCTTTAGAAAGGTTTAAATTTGGTTGATATCTTCTTTATTTGTTGTGAAGAATGCTCTTTAGAAAGATGTGGTTGTAAAACACGAATTTTTCTCCAAAGTGGATGAATGATTTCTATAAAGAACCAAAATAATATTAATTTTTAGATTAAATTAATGGTATTTCTTTATAAGAGCAAATTTAACCCGTTTAATTCTTAAAGAATTTGATTCCAAATGGTCTCTATTAACACTAGAATATAACCACATTTCTTTGATGCCAAATGGACAATATTAACACTAGGATATAACCTTTGGACATAAATCAAAATTTCTTCTCAATCATTTGGCTCTTTGGTTAGAATTTATTTGCCCTGGATTCAAACTAACTAACAATAAATTTGCTGAATCAAATGATATTATATTTATCCACCTACAAAATAAAATTGATTTTCTCTGTTCAAGTCTTGCAATATTTGTGTTTGCGAAAACATAAATTTTTGAACAAATTTACTGTCAATTGGAAGAATAATAGAAAAGATTTCGTATATTTTGTAAATTATTCAATTATTCTCGTACATGTCATAGCAGGAAATAACTATAAAACAAACATAAGAGTATTTGAATCTCAAGATGAATCTCAATTAGAATCTCAATAGTCGTATTCGGGGCCAATAGCACTAATCTCTAATGCCATAAGTATATTTTCTTGTAATATAAATATTTTTAATACGAAATTTTAACTACAATGGAAAAATCAAATACAGCATAAATGTAAATATATCCTGTGTATTTTTCTCTATGAATTTTGTCACACATATGTATTAATTAGCAATAAAAAATGTCATTTGAAAATGTTTAAATCTGAAATGACTCAGAAAAAATGTTGAATTTCAATACAATTGTGCATTTCTATCACTCGAAGTATATTTTCCTTTGATAAGAAAAAAAAAAAAAAAAAAGTTTATATTTATAAATTGCGTCTGTAAAAATGAATACTTTATTTCCGATACATATTAAATTGAAATCAAAATAATTTATTCTCACAGCATGGAAGAAAAATAGCAAAAGGGGAAGGATTACAAGGATATCGCAATGCACACTTCTCACTGATTCCATTAGCAGATCAAATTTTACGAAGCAAATTTCTAAATGACTAACTTGAGAACATCGTCGCAGATCAGAATAAAGAAGATTTAAACCAATGAAAGAAGTTTTAAACCAAATTTAATTCGTTCTAAAGAATTAATTTATGCTGACACAATTGCTAATTTAATATTTTACCGATAATTAATCGCAGTCAACAATTCTTGCCTTTGTAAACATATTCAGAATCCATTAAAATGTCGATATCCGCAATATCAGGAATACATTTTCGGAAAATAAACAATTATTTTTACTTCAGATTAAATCAAGCACCAACCTTTTTAAAAACGCATTTATAATTAACAATTTTACTCGGTTCGTTGATTTCGATTAAAATAGAAAATTAACTTGGAACATGCTTCATAATTCCTCAAACGCGTTGAACAGCATTTTTGCATAAAAGATGGCATGACGTCGAAACATTAAAAGAGAAATTCGTTCCAATTTTCAAAGAAATGCCATTTCTTTACGACAAAAGGATGAATAAGAGTGCATTCATCTAGCCTTGGGTTAGTTGCGAGATATTAATTGAGTTATTCTGATCTGCGACGATGTTCTCAAATTAGCCGTTTAGAAATTTGCTTTGCAAAATTTTCTCTGCTAATGGAATCAGTGAGAAACGTGCATTGCGATATGCTTGTAAGCCTTCCCCTTTTGCTATTTTTCTTCCATGCTGTGAGAATGAATTATTTTGATTTCAATTTGATATGTATGTAAAATAAAGTATTGATTTTTGCAGACGCAATTTGTAATCATAAAACTGTTATTTTTATTTCGTTTATAATAGGAAAATATATTTCGAGAAATACGAATGCACAATTGTAGTTAAATTTAACATTATTTCAAAGTCATTTCAGATTTAAAAAATTTTAAATGACAGATATATATGGGTGGTAGATATATTAAATATACTTAAAAATAATTATCATTCTCATTACTTATTATCTGAATTATTAACGAATATATAATAATTATTATTTTTAATATACACTGAAGTGACAAAAGTCATGGGATACCTCTTAATATCGTGTCGGCCCTCCTTTCGCCCGGCGAAGTGCAGCAACTCGACGTGGCATGGACTCAACAAGTCGTTGGAAGTCTTCTGCAGGAATATTGAGCCATGCTGTCTCGATAGACGTCCATAATTGTGAAAGCGTTGATGGTGCAGGATTTTGGGCACGAACAGACCTCTCGATGATGTCCCATAAATGCTCGATGGGATTCATGTC
>BPLQ01007167.1:648240-717830 GCA_021605075.1 Caerostris darwini | reverse complement strand
TATTAAAAAAATAAATATTTATAGCAATGATATTTTTTATTAAAAAAAAATTTAATAGCAATGATATTTTTTATTAAAAAAATAAATAATTATAGCAATGATATTTTTTATTAAAAAAAAAATTAATAGCAATGATATTTTTTATTAAAAAATTTATAGTAATAATATTTTTTATTTTAAAAAAATGTTGTTTTTTTTAAATTTTTAATAAAAAATATCATTGCTATAAAAACTAATTTTTTTTTAATATAAAATATCATTGGTATAAAAGTTTATGTTTTTTAATTAAAAATATCATTGCTATAAACATTTATTTTTTTTAATAAAAAATATCATTGCTATAAACATTTATTTTTTTAATAAAAAAGTATCATTGCTATCAACATTTTTTTACAAGTATATTTTTTATTAAAAAATTTTTTATAGTAATGTTTTTTTTTATTTAAATTTTTTTTTTAATAAAAAATACTTATCATTGCTTTACTCAGTCAAAATAAAATAGTTTAAACTAAAATTTTAAGCGGTTTAGAGTTAGTTAAAAATTGATTAATAATGTTTATTTAATCACGAAGAAAAACTATATTGTAGATAACTACTATTTAAAAATGAAACAGTGATTTAATTTCTTATAAAAATAACTAAAAAAAGGATCATTAATCTATTGGAATGGATCAGGAAATAATTTTCAATTATGCAAGTTAAAAAATTGCAATTCACAAAGTTCAATGGGAAATAATGAATGCAACATTACTGAATTGCAACAGACTGTTAATAATGTTTTTAGGCATATTCTTTGAGTAAATGAATGTTTTATTATCACAGTAGTATACTTAATTCTAGATTCAAATGTCGGATTTAAAATTTGGTATCACAAAGATCATTAAAAAATAGATCATAAATTATGAACAAACACTATTTTATTATAACCACATTTAAACAATGGTATTAAATACATTATATTCATTAGTTGAAAATCTTGTAGAATTTATTCTACTTTTGATGAAAATCCTATACTTTGGAAATTGAATGAAAATCTTTTATAAGAATAAAAATTGTTGTACTTACATGTAAAGCATCAATTGCATAAAAAAATGAAACAAAAAATTATTATAATTAAGTATTGACATCCTGACACTATGGCATCATTAGTATAAATACCAGATCAATTTCGAGAACTCAGAAGTTAATGCCCCAAATTCTACTGTAACAAATTCTGAAAATTAGATGTGAAGTTCTGTCTTTGAATGATTAATGTAAATGATTAATGTTCTTAAAATCGAAGCTTTTAAATTCGAACAAAAATATAGTTTCTTGAGTGAAAACGGAAATTACCTAGAAAGCTTTATAAAAATTGATGATTCTAAGGAAAGACACTTTTTGAAAACGTATTGATTGATTATCAAGAAACTGCAATTTTATATCATGTATTTCCTATCTCTTTTGACTTTAAGCATGTTGTCTTAGATATCAAATGTCTCAGAAAAGATATATATACATATCCATGATCTTATACTGAAGTTATAGTCATACATCTCCAAGAAAATAAACTTGTTCAGAAATCCAGATAAAAAATCTCTACTGACAAATATTTGTTAAAATTTCAATTCAAAAGTGTAATAAATAGCAATATCGTGTTTATTTATACAAATCTGGTTGAAAGAAATATAAATATATTTAAAAATACTTACGATGGAATAGGATTAATGACAGTGTATAAAATTCTAAATGAAATATCTTTCATCATAATATAGGTGGAAAAATACTTTATTGTTACTTAATATATTATTGCCATAAATCTCACGAAACAAATCATGCCTACACATTGAAAAATTTCTTACTTTACTGCAATCATAGACAGTTAAAATTGTTGCCTTACTTGTATTTATTTATTTATTTATAAATTTTCTACTATTACTTTTTAATGTACCACAGACTTTGATATATTCGTTTATTTCATTTGCTCTTAATTACAATTGAAGTGATATGATTTTAATTAATGTTGTTGTTCTAATGCAGCTGGCAATATGGAGACAGCTAATCTTTAATGCCATAAGCAAGGACTGTACCGCTATTACTCATTTAACACTAGCTTGACACTTTCATTTAACACTAGCTTGAAGATATGCTACGGACGCGAGTAACACTACTTGATTTAAATTAATAAGAAACAGTAGTTACAGTATTTTGTGAAATGGTATGTAAATTATTTAACTACAATTTTTTTGAAAAGTTTTAACGTATTGTCTCACAACGCTGCTTAATAATGTAACATACAAAATAATAATGTAATTATGCGTGAAATATACAAAATATTTGTCTTTATTTTAATCATGATAATAAATACATTATTAAAAAAATACATTTTTTAAAAATTTCTTTCGATTTTAATTTCTTTTATCTTGACACATGTACTTAAAACTACCAAAAATGCTTAAAGCAATTTAGTTTTTGTAAAAACACTAAACAGATTATGTAATTATTGAATAAATTAGAATTAAGTACAATTACGTTTTTTCATTTATTTTATTTTTTCTTCATCTTAAAATAAAAATCGAATTTCAGGTTAATTGACCTTAATTCTCAAAAAATTTCCTTTTCATAAGAAGTTTAATTTTAAGTAAAATGCATCATATAATAAAGTTTAAGCATCACTGTCAATTAAACTAATAGAATTATTGTGAAAAGTCGATTAATTAATTCATTGGATTAAAAAAATAAAAATTTCGTATGTCAAATTTAATTTATCAAACTCTTTCAGGAAAAGTTCAAATTTCATTTAATTTTCAAGAACAACTAAACTAATCGAATTTGTTGGAAATTACTTATTTTTAGTATATTTTAATCAACAAATTTTTAAAATGCTCATGATTTGACAACAAATCAGTAATTTCATTAACATAAATTTCCAATGACAAACACTTCATCACTATAATGCATTCAAACGAAAAAATTCTTTTAGAAACTCCAGTTTAAAACTTTCATGATGCGTCATAACTTGCATAATGTTACCTCCGCTCGAAATATCAACATTGAAACTTTTTTACTGACATTATAGAACAGTTTATTTTCTACAAGGATCGATATTCTTAGAATTTCAGATATTTGAAACTTTTGATGATTTTTTTAAATATCGTGAATGAGCTATTTATATTTCTTTTATGCAAAATGTATAATGCTATTCATAATTTATACAGTAAATATATATTCTTCATTGGATTTACAGCCCAGTGAAGTAAATTTTAAATACTATCTCTAGAATTTATGACTCTGACACATATTAACGTTAAGTAAATAATTCCTTTCTATAATATATTTTACCAAACTATTATAATCAATACAAATTTATCAAAAAAATATTTAAAAATTTTTACTACACATGGAATGTTCGAAAAAATATAATCTTACTTCAAAGGACTATTAAATACATCATATATACCCAAAATAAATTTGAAACATTTAATAACATTTAAATTGCATTTGATAAAGTCTTTATGAATTTCTTTTGAAGATATTAAATAATTATATTAAGATTAAATAATTTAAAGATATTAAATAGTTAATTAATTAATTATAAAGAAGTTAAATAATTATATTAGGAAAAGGAAAATATTTTTTTATTTTAAAGCAAAATAACGTTGGACATTTAGTTTCATCAACTTCGTGTCTAAAACATTGTTTAAAATGTGCAAAAATTTTGTATTTAACAAAAAAAAAAATGCTACACAACAAAAAGTTACACAGTTTATTTACACACAAAAAAATTGGCTTTTAGTTTGCAATATATGAAAAGATATTAAAAGTTCATAAGATTTCTAAGATTTAATAAATTTTACAGAAATAAACTTTGCTACCATATACATGTATATGGTAGAATAATAATAATAAAACAAATATGTGCATGATTTGCTTTATTAGAAGGACAGACAAAAATAATAAATAAAACACATAATTCAAAAAATATTATTTAACTGGTTTTACAACCATCGAAACTATGAAAAAAAATATATAAAAAGTATATTTTTTTTCATTTGAAACTGAAAGAAATATTCAATTTCAAATGAAAAAAAATTATAATCGAAAATGATATCGAATATCACAACAGTGTGGTATCACTGGTGAAAAAGAATTTCTTACATGGAAGAGAAATAAATTGATACATTTTCTATCCTTTTTTTCAATATGTGCAAAGATTTGACGATTGTCGTTTACTTTGTAAAATGCAGTCCGTTTGCAATAAGTTTCATTTTGAGATAAGCAGTGGTTTTTGTGATTTACAGAGAAGAGAATAAAGCTGGAAAGAAAAACTGAGAATTCAGACTATACTTTAGAAATTACTCTTTCATCAGAAAGTAAAAAAAAAAAATATTGATATTGAATTTCTCCAATGCATGCATCTAATATTTTCTTCACGAATGTGTGAGGCTTTATTCGAGACGCATGAATCGAAATTAATTCGTCTATGATTTAACGGAATGGATATCTTGCATATCCTTTTTTCGTTTTCAGATGTGGAGCGATCCATAAGAAAAATTGCAACTGGCATTTGCTACGCTGTAGAACCTTTGGCATTTTGAAATTGAAACTTTTTCAATTGCAACATTTTGTGTCTACTTATTTATGTCGCTAATAATACCGTCATAAGACAACACCGATTACCCAAAAGAATGTTGAATGAATATTTTTTGAATATTATTATATTCCCAAATTTAAAATTATTAAAAAAAATTATTTTTATATTCCCAAATGAATATTTTTTTTGAAGTATAATTAAGAAGTTTTTTACAAACGCTATCTGTCACATTTATTTATTTAATTCATCATGCCACTTTTGCAGAGGAATTTAAGAAGCTTTAGTGTAAAAGTACTGCAAAAATTTTCAATTAGTAAAAATAAAGAAATAAGAAATTAGTACTAAATTACATTTTCAATGCAAAGGTTTAATTTTTTTTGTGTTGAAAGGGCAGTATTGTGTGTGTTTTTTTTTTTAATTGTAAAGTTGTTGTCCAATAACTGACAATAGTAATTACGTGTGTATTTATTTAAATACTGATGGTACATGAACATCTGTTGATACCTTCTTTTAATTATTAGATTCATTAAAAGATGTTTTAATGCTGTTTTTAAAATTTAAGGAGTAATTAAGGATTTAAATAATTATTTAAATGGTTTACAACCATCGAAACTTAGAAAAAAATATATAAAAAGACTTTTCTTTCAATTTCAATTGAAAAAAAATATATATAACTGAAAATCGTATCGAATATTACAACAGTGTGGTATCAATGGTGAGAAGAATTTCTTAATTGATACATTGAATGTTAATTGACACTGAATTGACACATTGTTTTCTTTTTTTTCAATCCTTGTAAAGTTTTGAGGATTATCGTTCACCTTCTAAAATTCAGTACAATTGCAATAAGTTTCATCTCGAGATCATCACTGGTTTTTGTGATTTTCAGAGAAGAGAATAAAGATCAAAAAGAAATTGAGAATTCAGACTAAACTGTAGAAAATTCTTTTTATCAGAGAGTAAAAAATAATTTAGTTCCATTGAATTTTTCCAACTCATGGATCTAATATTTTCTTTTCAAATGTGTGAGGCTTTATTCCAGACGCATGAATCTAAATTAATTATTCTACGATTTAATGGAATGGATATCTTTCAAATCCTTTCTCCATTTTGAGATGTGAAACGTTCCATAAGAAAAATTGCAACAGGGGTTTGCTATGCTGTAGAACCTTTGGCATTTTCAAATTGGAAAATTTTCAATTGCAACATTTTGTGTCTACTTATTTATGTGGCTAATAATACTGTCAATATATACTGTAAAATATTTTAAATTTTTAAACAAAATAACATTGAACATTTAGTTTCCGCAACCTCAAGTCTAAAAAATAGTTTAAAATGAAAAAAAAAAAAAAAAATTTGCATTTAAGTTTAAAATTAAAATAGTACAGGAAAAAAAAAGATTTATTTAACATCTATATTTTTTTATGAATTTTATGCGGAAATAAGCAAAAGTTCTTGAATTAATAATTTCAATTTTAATATAAAATTTAATTTTCATTCAAATAAATTATACTAAGCAGGATTGTCCTTGATTTTGACAGAAGAGATAAATTAGACTGTAATATTGCATAAATAATTAATAATAATTATTATTGCATAAATAATTACTAATTAAAGACTGTATTATTGCATAAATTATGCATCGCTATGTAACATATTATTGCATCACATAAAAATTGTATACTTTTGTATTTTTTTTTAAGTTATAAAAATTTACATTTAAGAAAAAACCCATAAATACACGCAAGAAAAGCTCTTTTAGTCTGCAATACATGAAAAGATATTAAAAGGTGTGCAGAAAGACATAAGGTTTCTGAGATTTAATAAATATTGCAGAAATATATTTTGCTGCAGGGCTTACTTTATTAGAAGAACAGACAAAAATAATAAATAAAACACATAATTCATAAAATATTATTTAACTGGTTTTACAGCAATCGAAACTTTGAAAAAAATATATAAAAAAACTCTATTTATTTCAATCTCAATTGAAAACAAATATAAATCGAAAAACGTATCGAATATCACAGCAGTGTGGTATCAGTGGTGAAAAAGAATTTCTTACATATAAGAGAGATAAATTGATACATTTCTTTTCTTTTTTTTTTAATCCTTGTAAAGATTTGCGATTATCGTTCACTTTGTAAAATGCAGTCCGTCCATAATAAGTTTCATTTTCAGATAAGCAGCGGTTTTTGTGATTTGAAGAGAAGAGAATAAAGTTCGAAAAGAAATTGAGAATTCAGACTAAACTTTAGAAATTTCTTTTTTTCAAGAGGTAAAAAATAATTTAGTTCCATTGAATTTTTCCAACGCATGTATCTAATATTTCCTTTTTCGAATGTGTGAGTTTTTATTCGAGATGCATGAACCTAAATTAATTTTTCTAGGATTTAACGGAAGGGATATGCTGTAAATTCTTTCTTCGTTTTTGAGATTTGAAACGATCCATAAGAAAAATTGCAACATGGATTTGTTATGCTGTAGAACTTTGGCATTTTGAAATTAAAAATTTTCAATTGCAACATTTTGTGCCTGCTGAATTTTGTCGCTTATAATACTGTCAATATATACTGTAAAATATTTTTAATTTTAAAACAAAATAACATTCAACATTTTGTTTCCACAACTTCCTGTCTAAAAAATTGTCGAAAATGTAAGAAACAAATTGTATTTAAATCTTAAAATTATTAATATTACAGAAAAAAAGATTTACTTAATATCGATATTTTTTATGAATATTTTACAGATATAAGAAAAAGTAAATGATTCTTGAATTAATAATTATAATTTTAATTTAAAAATTTATTTTCATACAAATAAATTAGCTAATCAGGATATTGCATAAATTATGCATCAGGTATTATTGCATAAATTATGCATTATTATGTATTTTTGCATCACATAAAAAATTATTTTTATGTACTTTTTTAAATTGTAAAACTATACATTTAAACAAAAGCCCACAAATACACACAAAAAAGCGCATTTAGTTTGCAACACATAAAAAGATATTATAGGGTGTGCAGAAAGACATAAGGTTTCTAAGATTAGTGCAGAAATAAATTTTGCTACCATTTATATGTATAAAGCTACATGTATATGGTAGCATAATAATAATAAAGAAAACATGTACATGTACATAATGAAAACATGGTATTAGAAGGACAGACAAAAATAATAAATAAAACATTTACTTCAAAAAATATTATTTAACTAGTTTTACAGCCATCAAATCTTGGGAAAAAATATGAAAAGACTCTATTTCTATAAATTCGAATTGAAAAAAAATATATATATAATCGAAAATCGTATCTAATATCACAACAGTGTGGTATCAATGGTGGAAAAAGAATTTCTTATAAGAAAGAGAGATAAATTGATACATTTTTCTTCTTTTTTTTACATTAAAATTTGGACACTTTTTAAGTAATGTAAAAACTAGAAATAGATTTAAAGTCTTACATTTCTTAAAGACAATCTGATTCCTTTGCCATCACCAGAAATATAAAATTTATGTGTACTTACGTTCAAAGAGGTTGCCTACCAAAGTTGCTGGAATACAAAAGATGATGACCAGTAAATCAGCCAGGGCTAGATTTGCAAGATAGTAGTTGGTCACTGATCTCATTCTTTTCATTCGTAGAACAACACCAATGACGAACACATTTCCAATAATTCCCAGGATAAACACCATTATGTAACCAATCACAAATATGGCGGTAACTAAATCTGTGTGACGAATATATCGTAGAGTGTTGACACTCAATAAGATGTTTAAAGTATCGTTTAGTGAAATATGTATATCTTGGCTTATGTTCACCTCAGATGGCATTTTGCTGTATTTGTGAAGATATTTTCTCAAGATTTAGATTCAGATATGTATAAAATTATGAAATCCTTGTATACTCAATATAATCCAATATTCCATGTATATTCAATATGTTATTCAATTAGTTCAAATTACAGCCTACATTAATAGTTTGCCAAATTTGTATTCTTTATGGCTCCTCTAATGCAGGAATAATCAAAATAAAACCATTTGACACTGTCTTAGCACACAATTAGCGCAAATAAAGTTATTTTCTTCACTTATCAAGTTATTTTCTGAAGATATAGATTCAAATATATATAAAAATATACTCTTCTTTGTATAGCCAATATGCTATTCAATTGTTACAAATTACAGCCCACATTAATAGTTTGCCAAATTTATATTATTTATGCTACAATGCAGGAATAAAAATAAAAATATATACATTTGACACTGTCTTTCAAAACAATTAGCACAAATGAAGTTCTTGGCTTCACTTATCAAGTTATTTTCTGAAGATTTAGATTCAAATATATATATAATTAAATTTTTCTTTGTATAGCCAAGTCTTTCAATTGTTTCAAATTACAGTCAACATTAATAGTGTGCCAAATTTGTATTCTTTAGGGTCTAATGTAGGAATAATCAAAATAAAAATACATACATTTGACACTGTCTTTCAAAATAATTAACACAAATAAAGATCTTGTCTTCATTAAAACCTAGTAATGAACTCGAAAAACTACTTTGGTAATTAAGGATAATTACAAGTCACTGAATTATTCGCAATTTGCAGTTCTAAATAAATTTTACCATTGTATTAAGCACTCAAGAGTTAATTCCTCAGAATTCTATCGGACTGTTTCTGTAAACTTCAGATAACACTATTCAAAAATCGAAAATGTTTTTAAAAAATTATTCATTATTATAACAACTATCCACATAAAAACTATCAGAAAGACTAAAGTCTATATAAACAAAAAATAAAAACTATTATAATCCTATGATAATTGCAAATGGTCTTTAAAAACACTTTTCATTTTAATTTGAAGATAAAGAACTGAGTTCTTTGAAAGTTTGTTTTTTAATTAAAGTTTTATTCTGCATCAAATGCTCCCCAAAAAAAGGAAAACGCAGAAAAATAAGCTTATTAACAAAGTAAATGAATCGTGCAGGCGTAAAAATCGCCTAATTATTCTTCAATTAAGAAGGCACAATAACATCTAACAATCCTTTCTTCTTCCAATCTTAAGTCGTCTTTTTAAAGGTGAAATTTTACTATCATGTCCTCTTTAGAACAAAAGAAAAAAGAATGTTCTTTATTTTCTTCAGGTTCTTATTTCAAACGATATTTTTTTCACTCTTCTTGAAATATTATATCCTTCAATGCACGAATATTTAAATTTAAAATTTTGACCCTGTCCAATTTTCTATGGAGCTCTTAGAAAATATAAGCACAGGAGACTGGTCCACAATTCCAATGTTATCCTAGTGCTGTGATAGCAAATATTCGCTTAAATCAGATGTGTTAAAGCACTTGATACAAAATGGAGACTATTATTTTCTTATTAATACAGGTATTAACATATGTTTAATTCAGAATATATGAAAAAAATTTACATCGTTTTATTTCCGGCTTTATATAAAGGAAATAGCATTTCTTCCTAGTAGAGCACCTGTGCAAAACATTTTTATGACGTGTATATAAATACATCTTGATTAATAAACAGGTGTGCTAATATGCAATCTCTTTTAACAAAAAAGGACATTTCCTACATAAGCGTTCATAATTAATGTATAAATAAAAAGTGGGTTAATTTATCATCTACAAGAATTGTTCATAGATTGGCAAACTAAAAGTGTAGCAATTTTTTTATATTTCTTGAATTCGCGAAGATCATTGGGAACTAATTCACATAATGCACTTTAATTTTCATACAATTAGTCTACAATGATACATAGCATTAATATTAATATAATAAAGAATCGGTTGGTTGGGTTTGTCGCTCTACGGTCAGTTTGTGCACACGAGTGCTAACCAGATAGTTTAAAGTGGATTCCGAACCACTACAAAACACTCATGGCACTCCGGGACTCGAACCTGAAAACCTGCGAGCGAGCTCTAGAGAGCTAGTCACTCGGCAATTATTCCCCACAAAGAATCGGAGTTATAAGATGTTGAAAACTTCTTAATTAAACTAATCAAATTGAAGCATTGAATTATTAATCCTGCACTTTCTCTACGAGGTACTGTATAACATCACTTCTATTTTAAAACATTACATAGTTAAATTCGATACTCATTCAATTAATTGAAATTTATCGAAAAATATAACATTAAAAAGAATTAGTATAGTTAGACTGTAGTCTTCTTCATTTGAGCATCTTGGCTTGACGGCCGAGTGACTATTGCTCTGGCCTGTGGTACCACAGGCGTCAGGTTCGAATACTGGAGGTGGCATGCATGTTTGCGAGTAGTTCGAAATCAACTTTAAACTGTAGGCCCTTTAAACCTTTAACCCTCGTGTACACAATATGACCGTAGAACGACAAACCAATCTTAATCCAACGATTCAAATTGAAGAATTGGATTATTAATTCTGTATTATCGCTACGAGTTTATGTCTAAAATCACTTCTATTTTAAAGAATTATGTATTTAAATTCGATAACCATTCAATTAGTTTAAATTCAATTAATTGAAAAGAAGTAATATAGTTAGGATATAGTCTTCTTCAATTATGCAACAGCCCATAATTGTCCAAAGCCTCCTGACATACTAGAAAATTTTGAGAAAACAGATGTTTTTCTTTTTCAATGGGTAGGATTTTCAGTCTTATGCTCATCAGCCATGTTAGACTGGGACCTACGGTTTAAAGCAGATTCTGAACCACTACAAGCCACAGCTGGGACTCGAATCCGAAACTTGTGGCACCGATCGCCAGAATTCTATCACACTCGATCATCAGGCCCAGATTGCAGTCTAATTTTACTAATTCTAAATGTTTCGAATGAATACCACAAAATGAGAAATCTTGTTTAAAATTCAAATTTCATTTTTATTGTTATTAAATTTGTAACAATATTATAATTATAATGAGTTTTTAATGTAAAAAAAAAACTGGAAATATTGTTTATTGTACTTTCCCTTCAAACTTTCAGTACTTTTAAGTAATTTTATGAAAGAGTTACAATAAAGTAAAAACAAATAAAATTGTAACAAAGAATATTTCTGGTTTGAAAGAATCCAAAAATAAAGTC
This sequence comes from Caerostris darwini, assembly GCA_021605075.1. NCBI lineage: Eukaryota > Metazoa > Arthropoda > Arachnida > Araneae > Araneidae > Caerostris > Caerostris darwini. The sequence goes on along the minus strand of BPLQ01007167.1, from coordinate 706,186 downwards.
AAATATGTTAAAAATTCAAATGCCTTAAGGAAAATGCGATATCATAATAAACTAAATTTAAATATTGACACCGGAGAAATTTTCTATGAAAGACTATGAAAAAAATGTTAAGCTAATATCATATGTTTGGGTATTTTTAAGAATTAATAAACCTCAAGCATTTTTTTCTCTATTAAACAAGAAACAGAAAACAACTCTATATAAAAAAAACGAAAAATTCTTTAAATAAATATTATAAATTTGTAATCATTATAATGAACTCTTCAAACAAATTATTACTTTATTTTTATTTAACTTTTTTCTGAAGTTTATCTTTTTAAAAAAAGTATTGCAATAAATTAAAATAACTTTACAGTTACAACTTTTTTCTTAACTTCTCTATAAAAATAATTATGTTTCTCTATATTTTAAGAAAAATGTATTCACAGAAGACACTCTTTCAAGGATTAGATATTCAATAAGTCAAGATCTTTTTAAAATATAATTAGGAAACACATTAATTTTTAACTCGGCAATAATTATTAAATTTGTTTCAATTCCTATTGTTAGTTCACACTCTCCCTATATATATTTATATATCTTGTTCAAATTTTCAATCGTTCATAAAATACTTTTTATTCATCCACTCAAGTTTAAATATATTTTTTAAACTTGTAGTGGATGATACTTGATCTTAATACAAATATTAATTCATTAATTAAATTTAATTAATTAATTTTAGTTTCTTTCTTTAGATTTAAGTTGCATGTATCTAATAATAGATGGCGCCATATGTAAGAGGAAAATTTCAATTTTATTTGTAAAGGACTTTTCTGCGATATATGAAAAAAAAGTAGGAATTGACTTTAAAAAAAACATTTTTATATTACTTGTTTTTCATATTGAGACATAAATAGGAAATACTTTTATGACATACTACAGGCAAAATGGTATATATAATTTTGACATTATACTTAAAATGTAGCATTATATTTGCAAATTAAATTAAAAATATAATGGGGTAAGAAATGATATAATTTTTCGTTAAAATCTTAAGCAAGATAAAGATGAAAAATAAGTAGGGGGATAAGAAACATCACATCCCGACTGGGATAAGAAACATCAAATTATTTCTCGATTTCTCACATTATTCACTCGTTGTTTATTATCCTACTGCAACATCTAGACCATGTCCATGAACCCTGTTCTCATGGAAGGAGGGAAGAGGGGGGGGGAGGGGCAACTTCTGTTGTGATGGAGCACCCTTCGGTAGAAGTCTGACTTGGCTCCGTGTCGCTGAAGAACAAAGTCAGTGCTTCCAGGAGGACTTTTAGGTAGAACTACCCCGAATTTGCTTATCGTATGGAAGGGGGGGACCCCGAAAACTCCAATCAGGTAGTCCTACTCTCAAGGCAAGAACTTCATAAGCGCCTTCGATTCTCCTCGTGTTTTGAAACAATGTCTACAACAAAGCCGCCAGTGAACTGAACCTCATCCCTAAAGCACGAAAAATAATGTTAACGTAATATGAAGAATTCTATAAGTTATTAAATTAAAATTTTAAAGCATACTAATATTTAAAATGAAATTTTTTTTTCTTCTAATGCAGCTGGCAAATAGTCCGTGATCTTCGCCATAAGGGCTACACCGATGTTACTCACTTTGCATTACCCAGGGGGCGCGTGTAACTTGATGGTAAGCTACGGACGCGGATTAACATTGCCCCCCGCAGCGCTCTACGATCCTGTTAGGACCGGGACCTACGACTTAAATTGGATTCCGAACCACTACAAACACCCATGGCCAAGCCGGGATTTGAACCCGATACCTGCGGTACAGAACGCCAGAGCGCTAGCCATGCGGCCATCAGGCCCAAAAAGAAATTGCTAAATAGGATATTATAACTTATTATTGGAATTAATTGTAACTTTTAAAATATTTAAATTTTTAATTTAACGAGGATAATACATTGATGATGCCAAATTTAGACTCATCATGGAGCAGAATCAGGCAACCCTTTTTCCACGATGAGTTTGAATGGTATTGAAGTGAAAATATTTCTCTAAATTTAAAATTTATTCATTTATTTATCGGATGTTGGATTTCTGTATTCCGTCGTTCCCATCAATTTGAAATTAATATCATCAAGAAAAGCAGCTAAAGGGAGAAATAGCACCTACTTCCTATCTCCTCACTCAAAATAAAAGACAAAATGTAGGTATTCGAAATTATTTTCTTTTCTTGAAAAATCTCATTTTTAGTTTGAAACAAAGTTGTCCTTGTTTTCACCATACAATCTTTAAGAACAATGTTATATTATTTATAGTGAAAGAAAAAATAAATATTATGTATAAAAAGTTTTGTGAAAGAAATTCAAAAAAAATAAATAAATCAATAAGAATCGTTGAAAGTGGTCAAGACAGTGATCAAGGACACAAAAAAAAAATGTCACCAAGAAAACGAAATTATCCCGTTGTTCGAAACTATATCCATAATTTTATCAATAATAAAAACGTTGAAAATGGTCAAGGAAACGAAAACCTGTTCACTGATACGAAAAAAGTGATGAAGGAAATGAAAACTCCCAGATTTCCAAAACAATACCCATAATTTTACGTGCAGCAAGAAACGCTGAAAGTGGGCAAGGAAACGAAAAACTGATCATGGATACAAAAAAAATGATCAAGGAAACGAACTCCCCATCCCCCCTAGATTTCCAAAGCAATGCCTATAATTTTGTGAGTAGAAAGGAACGTTTAAAGAGGTCAAGGAAACGAATAACTGATCACGGATACGAAACAAATGGTCAAGGAAACGAAAAAAAACCCGATCTCCAAAACAATACCCATAATTTTACGTGTAGTAAGAAACGTTGAAAGTGTTTATGGATACGAAAGAAGTGATCAAGGAAACGAAAAGCTCCCTTTGTCCAAAACAATACACATAAATTTATATGTAGTAAAAAATGGGAAAAAAGATGACGAGAATGACGAAAAAAATGATCAAATAATTGAATAATTAATGACAGACATAAAAAAAAGTGACCAAGGAAACGAATAATTGATGACAGACATAAAAAAATGTGGCCAAGGAAACGAATAACTGATCACAGGCACGAAAAACAGTGATCTGTGTAACGAACGAAAACCCCCTCTCCCCAGAACATTACTTTATGGCAATAAGAGTCGAATTAGGGTTGCAGGTAAATAGGAGTTCATACAAAAATCTAAAACAACCAATATACGTGGAATATTTAAATCGATTAACTTCAATAACGTCCATCTTGAACGACAAGACAATTAAAAGATGATCGTAGGGACAGCGGCGTGAATAATGATACGTACTGTACTACACTTGCAATAAACACTCTAACAGTTAAGTCCTATTTTAGGTCATCTCCTACGATGTAATGAAATGGTGACTTAGAGACATCAAAATCGGCCAACGAGCGAATTAATAGTGGGATAATCGAATGTTTACCAATCCCACGGATAGCCTGGAGTCATACAAGCACGGTTTAATTGCGGAAAATGACCAATCGATTACTTGTTAAGGGTGATGGTCAGAGGTGTAATGCTTTGAATATTTTTCTTGCCCATCCGTGAGATTTATCAGACTTTAAAAAATATATATATTTATTTTACAATGGCCAAAGTAGTAAAAACCAAAGTATTAACAAAAATACATTATGTGTGCATCCCTATATTCAAAAATTAACTGTCGGAATGATGAGGAAAAAATTAACTTTGATTTTAAAATAATAGTCTTGCGAATATAGGACAGATATTGCCTGTTTTATGTATGAGTTGACAGTTATGAATTCGCAGAATAATAAAATTATATTAAATAAAATTTAAATTAAATAATAAATGTAAAATTAATTAAATTTAATTAAGACTAATTAAAATTTAATTAGTCTTAATTAAATTTAAGACTAATTAAATTTAATTAAGACAGACATTAAATTTAAATAAATATTTTGCGTAATAGAAAAATTATTTGTATTTTAAGAAAGATGATGTGTTATGTAGAATTACTTAAATATAGTTACATATATTAATTTAAAATTTGCTAACGTAGAATTTGTTAATTAATTAATAATTAATTTGTTAGCTATTTAATTAATTATTTAATAATTTTAATTATGAAATAATTTCAATCAAAATAATTTCCATTAATAATAAACCATTATTTAAAGCAGGGGGGGGGGGAAATACCGCAGCCCCTCTTGAACATTTTTCCGGCCCGTGAGATTTATCACACTTTTAGAAAATATATAAATTTTATAATTGCCAAAGTAATGAAAACCAATGTATTGAAAAATTACATTACGTGTGCATCCATTTATTCAAAAATGAACTGTCGAATTTATGAGAAAAACACTAACGTTGATTTTAAAATAATATTCTTGAGAATATAGGACAGATATTGCCTGTCTTATTCATGAGTTTGCATAATAATTAAATTATATTCTGCGAACGGGCCTGAATGGCCGAGTGGGTAGCGCTCTGGCGCTCAGTACCACAGGTTTCGGGTTCGAGTCCCGCCGGTGCCATGGATGTTTGGAGTGGTTCGGAATCCACTTTAAACTGTAGGTCCCGGTCTAATAGGATCGTAGAGCTTTGCGGGAGCATTGTGACTCCGTGGCTTATCTTCAAGTGACACGCGCCCCCTGGGTAATGCAAAGTGAGTAACGTCAGTGCAGCGCTTGCCTTAAGGCATCCAAGACCAAGCTGTCTAAGTGTTTGCCAGCTGCATTGGAACAAAAAAAATATATATATTCTGCGAACTCATGATGCGCGCGCATCTTGGAACATTTAATATAACAACACAAAACACGCTCAAACATAACGGACACAACACCAATTACAATGTACAAATTGAGATCGATTTGCAAAAGCTGAGTGAGAGAGTGGAGAAACAAATATCGCACTAGTCAAATAAATATTTTTTAATGATTTCTTTTTTTTATTTGGTTTATATTTTTTATATTTCATTTTGAGTATTATATATATCTTTACAATATGCGTTTAGTATCATTATCATTATAATGTCAATAATTGTAAACACAAAAAATAATAACTCATTATGCCTCAATTTTTCTCTTCAGAAAAATGTCTGCAGTGGGTCTCAATCTCATAGGGGGATATATAATTTTATACACAAACCCGCGGAGTTATCGTGCATTTCCAAAGTGGCCAAAGTGAACTACAATTACTCGTAATCTTTTAATGCAAGGAAGAACAGACTTGTGAATTGAAGGGTGAACAGAATTGAAATTCTAAAATTATGTAACATTTATGTATATATCACTTTTCTATAAATAATAAAAAAATATCTGTAATATAATATAAATTCAAATAACTTCATGTACGATATTATATTGACTGAATAAATGTTTTAATATAAACTGTATATCAACACATTTTTGTAGTAACCATCTACAAGAGGGAAATGTTTTTGATTTATCGACATTTTAAATTCATACTATTAGTTCACACACTCCCCATATATATCTTGTTCAAATTTTCAATAGTTAATAAAGTACTTTTTATTCACCCACTCAAGTTCAAATACATTTTTTTGAACTTGCAGTGGATGAACACTTGATGTTGATACATTTTTTGCAAATATTAATTCATTCATTAAAATTAATTCATTTTAGTTTTTTTAGATTTAAGTTGCATATATCTACCAATAGATGGAGCCACATAAACTTTAAAAAAATCAATGAAAATTATTTATAAAGAACTTTCTGCAAAAAAAAAAATTTTTTTTTATTACTTGTTTTTATATTCATTCCCAAAAGTGTTTTTTCACAAATATATTTTGATCAAAACAGGCCTATGCCTTTTAATATATTTTTAGTAACAACCACATACTTGTTAGCGCATCTCTTGACGATGGAATGAAATGGTGACTTAGAGACATCAAAATCGCGTCCAACGAGCAAATTAATAGTAGGATAATCGAATGTTTACCAGTTCCACGGATAGCTTGGGGGCGGCGGGCCGCTAGGTTTAACTGCCGGAACTGACGAATCGATTACTTGTTAAAGATGATGGTCAGATGTGTGCTGCTTTGAAAGAAAAAAGTGCATTACAGGAGTGGCCCACCTTGAATATTTTTCTGGCCCGTGAGATTTATCTCACTTTTACAAAATATATTTATTTTTAAAATGGACAAAGTAGTGAAAACCAATGTATTAAAAAAGTACATTGTGTGTGCATCCATACATTTAAAAATTAACTGTCGAAAAAAAAAATTAACTTGGATTTTAAAATAATATTATTGCCAATATATGATATTATTGCCAATATATTTTATCTATGAGTTTACAGTTATGAATTCGCAGAATAATTAAATTACATTCTGTGAACCCTTGATGCACGCGCATCTTGGAACATCTAATATAACTATGGTTTTATGTTTCACTTGAAGTGACCTCAATGACGCAGTGACTATCCCTAGATACGCACAGTTGATTGTTGATAAAAGAGCAAACCAGACTCTAGTATGGGGATATATAATTTTATATGCGACCCGCGAGAAAATTTGGGTTGGCCACCTTTCGTGTAATAATTAGTGTGGAATATTTTTATCTAGTTTCTTTTTTTAACATACTGTAAATTAATAAGAATCTTGTTAATTATTAAGAATTAAATCTATTTTTATTGCAATTCAAATCCCATCTAAATGACATTTCCTTCCCCATAAAGCCGCTCTTTTTCAATCTTTTTTCATTTGACCTTTTGCCAGTTTTCAACGTTATCAATGGTAGAATAATAAGGACAAACAAATTTGACAAGTTCTTCATAAATGCTTACAGATATCTTACTATATTGGGGTGTAACATAGACCTACCTCTTAGTGGTGCACCCTGGTCAACGTTCTATACGGCTAAGTGGTCAACAGTTTTCGACTCTCGCTGCTATCCTAACCAACGTCCGGTTGGTCTACATGTATTGGAATGCTGGTGACTTGTCTAGGCCTGATGACCGAGTGGCTAACGCTCTGGTACTAGGTACCATGGTTACGAATCTCGGTGGTGCCATGGATGTTTGCAATGGTTCCGAATCCATTTTAAGCCGTAGAACCCGCTCTCATGTCTGTAGAGCGTACCATATCCCAATCAGACTTCTCACCCACATCATTCCCAAACTGCAAAGGGGCAACTCAGCTCTAGGTACAGTGGTGTGGTGTGGTGTGGTGTAGTAGTAGTGGTGGCTTGTCTCAATAAAAAAGAGTTAATCGAATAAGCATCTACATCTCATTGGGATAATTGATGAACTAAACTGCATTCTTTGTGATTTGGCAGAACTAATGAATCAAGCTCATTTCCATCGTTGATCGGCACTTCATGAAGAATCTGAGACGGTGGGATACTGGCAAGCTAGAGAACTCTTAAGGCTTTCTTCGGTCAATTTTGTTAAACTCTTTTGTGTAAATTTTCTTCTTTACTACTGTGCCCAAAAAGTAAGACAAATAGTTTTTTTTGAAAAACTCTTTATTTATTCTTCTAAATTTATTTCATCGCCTTCAAAGTAATCCCATCCAGATACAATGCACGTATGCCAACTTTTTTTCCAATCCCCAATGCAGGCTAAAAAAATCATCGGCAGGGATGGCCTTCAAAGCACGTGGCTATACACGTTGAATCTCTTCTATGAACTTATAACGGTGCCCCCGGAGAGGTCTTGTAAGTTTAGGGAATAGCCAGAAGTGGCACGGTGTGAATACGGTAGTTGTGGAACTATAAGGGTTTCATTTTTGGCGAAAATGTCACGAAGAATCAATGCCGTGTGAGCTGGCGCATTCAGTGTTTTCGATATCAATCGAGATTTGACGGGTTTGAGGCCCAAAATGGAATTGACCGAGCGTTTTGAAATTCCAACATCTCAACCAGGCCCCAAAACTTTAATTTTTTGGACGTGAGCTTCGTCGGTTGAGGTGGATGGTCGAGCAGACGGCTCTTCGGCTTTAACGCTTTCTCTAACTTCTTCGAACTATTTATACCCCTTCTAAACATTTCTTTCCGATATAGGAAGGCTCACCGAATGCCTTCTGCAACATTCTATACGTTTCCGCAAACAAAATTGAATGCAAGTTCTTTGCTCAATTCATTCGGACATTTCAAAAATCGCCGGAATCAGTTTTAGCGTTTCACAAACTCAAGAACTAATGAATATTTTGACGTGAAATTTCACACAGATGTCAAGGACAGTGCTAGCAACATAAAAAAGAGAAAAAATTGAAATTTCAAAAGACCTTGGAATTTTAAATTGAAAATGGGTCTTACTTTTCGGACACAGTAGCACTTTGTGTTTTTCCCATTTTTGTATTGCCTTGCCATTGGAAATAAAAAAAAAAGCTATATTACTATGTTTTGCAAATCACTGCCGACCCGCCAAGTTGGCGAAAAGGAGGGACATAAAATTGATTCACCCAAAGTAAAATATCGAAGGTCGATAGGAAATCAAGTTAATAGAGGAGTTTGGAGAAGTCTTGAAGAAATCGCCAAGAAATGAAGCTTGGCGACCCCTAACCTACAGTTAAAATTTTCGTTACTTCGAAAGACGAATAAATTCAGCGAAGATTCTTATTTCTTGTTCAATTTTCTAGGCAATTTGACTCGGAAAATTGATTCGCCAATTTGATTTCGGAAGTTCTTTTTTTCTATTTAACCATGAGAGCAAATATCGTTACTTACATGAAGAAAAGATTGATGGAAAACTGAATATTGAATCAGGGATTCGTGATCAGTTTTATTTAGCATTTGATATTTTTAAATGCTAAATAAAACTGTTCAAATATAACTCCTCAAATGCTAAATATAACTGTTCAAATGCTAAATAAAACAGTTTAAATATAATTGTTCACAAGCTAAATAAAACTGTTTTCGAATTATTTTTAAAATATGGTAAATACATCAATAGAAAAATCAAAGTTTCTGTTGTTATTTAGGGTAAATATCAAATTCATAAAGCGTTAAATAATATAAGAATTTACCCACAAAGCATATCGTTTTCTTTATGTACTTTTAATATTACAAACACTTGTTATGTGTCAGGGGTATTACGACTTTATATAAAAACTATATTAATTATTTTGTGACTAAACTTAAATTACTCGTAATCTTTTAATGCAACGATCAATAGACTTGTAAAAATCATAAAAATTCGAAAATTATATAATATATAGTATATCATTTTTCTATAAATAATAAAAAAATATAGATAATATATAAATTCACATAACTTCAATCATGATATTATAATGACTGAAAAAATGTTTAAATATAAACTAAATATCAAGATATTTTTTGTAATAACATAGCACGAGAGGAAATGTTTTTTATTTATCGATTTTTTTAACTTCATTCCAAAAATATTTTTTTCATAAATATATATTGATCAAAACAGGCTTATGCATTTTAATACACTTTTAGTAACATCACATCTTTCGTTAGCAGTATTTTAAAATTGAACATTCCTTGTGGCAATAAATGCACTAAAGATAAAAAAAAAAAAAAAAGTAGATGTAAATCCTGCATTCATGCTAGCACACTCGTGTAAAAAAAACTAAATTTTGAGCCTATACTAAATTGAAAATGTTGAATAAAATACATTTAAAAAATTAAATGTTTGCCTTTTTATTAAAGTTTGCAACTGAACATCTCTTTTAGTAATAAATGTAGTAGAGATTAAAAGAAAATTATGGATATAGATCCTGCATTTGTGTTTGCACGTTAGTGATAAAACAATTATGAATTTTTGCTTTTTTTGTTAAACTAAACTTTATCAAGTTCCCTTATTTAATCTTTTATCAAAATAAAAAAATACTTAATAAGTTCATTAATTTTATTTAATTCTCGCCCTCGGTGCGACAGATTTCGGGTTGGAGTCCCGGTGGGGCCTTGAATGTTTGTAGGGATTCGGAATCCACTTTACATCTTAGGATCCGGTCTAATATGAGTGTAGAGTTTTGGGCTTACGGCTGACAAACCTACCTAGTAAAAAGAAAACATCTCATGTTTTGACATCTGCTAGCAGGCAGATGGCCTTAGCCCACCAAGGAGCTATTGCACCAATGAAAAAGAAGTATTATATTTAATTAAAATGGACTTATGTTGAAGAAAATCGCAGTCAGTCTGTGTCTCCTTGAGTTAAAAAAATACACAAAGCTCTCAATTTCTTAACATAATTTAAAATATATTTATTTATAAATCAATCTTATTTCATAGTAACTTAACTTGGTGAATTCGTAATCCACGAATATTTGCCAACCGTTTAGGAACAAGTATGGAAAAGGTAGTTAAGCTAAATGCTCGGTTAAACAGACGATTACTGTAACATCACAGACTATTTAACTAATGCTAAGTCATGTTCCTATTTCTAGAACATTCTCTGTCTGGTTTCAATTTCCAGAACAATTATTGTAAATGTAGACATTACATGAAAAAGATGTAATTTAAACACGGTTAGGTAATTAGTTTTATGGTAGCTCTGTTCCTATATTGTTCTCCATAATAGATATTATAAATTTAAGTAACTATTTCTAAAAATATTACAATCAGGGAGATGTTTAAGCTGTTAGCTAATTCGGGAAAGTATAAATGTTAGATTAAGAAAATTATTTATATCTTATTTTACAATAAAAGAACTTTATTTATATTTTCAAACTTATATTTTCAAAGTTGCTTTAATTCCCAAAACATTTTTAATAGAAGATGATCCCAGGAACATAAATGTAAGAAAGAAACAATTTAATTTTGCTTAATATGGTGCAGTACCATTTTAAATCAAATTTAAGTTATTGTTTAGTAATATTAACATCTGATTTGGGTGCGCAGAAGATCTACCTCTCCGCGGTGCACCTGGTAACTCTTTTTAGTGGCTAAAAGATCTGCAACTTGGCATTTTTATTAGATTAATGAACTCTGTTTCAGCATGTTTTGTTCCATTAGTTTGTTGTTGTTCTTGTTGTATGGTTTTGTTTTTTTTCGGTTTTCTTTTTTTGCTGTAACAGTTCGTAATCTGCCATTGGAAATGAAAAAAAAAATAAATAAAAAAACCATCTGATTTATGCCATTGATGAACAAAATTGTTTCGCATCTATAAATATGAATTTGGGGCTTGATGATCTTGTAACTAGAGTTCTGGCACTCAGTGCCACATTCTTCGGTTTCAAGTCCCGGCGGTGCCATGGATGCTTGCAATGGTTCCCGGTATAACATGACTACTACACTACTACTACTACTACTACTACTACACATTTTCGGAATGATACGGTTGAGAAAACTGATTGGGCTCTATGACCATATGAGACCGGGACCTACGGCTTAAAGAGGATTCCGAACCGCTACAAACGTCGTTGGCACCACCGGGATTCGAACCTGAAATCTGTGGTACCGAGCACCAAAGTGCTAGCCACTCGGCCATTCAGGCCTGAGATAGAGATAACACCCCATTCAGCTCTCATAATGTTATGTATCAATTTGCATTTTAGAATTTTGCATTTGCATTTCTGGAATACCAATTTGCATTTCTAGAATACCAATTTGCATTTCTTGAATATGCGTAATATTTAATATTTGTAATTTATTTATGCAATATTTCTATGGCAACACCATAAATCTTTTTAGCATTAAACATTGCAAAACACCTCGCCAAGCCGATAGCCAAGATCGCTAATTAACCTATACCTTATTATTTCGTCATGTACGGTGAATAAAATAATTTTACATAACGATAAATTAAACAATTCCACGAATAAATAAACAAAAAAAGTATTAATTTAAAATAAGCAATTTTTTAATATATTTAAGTAAACTTTTATAGTTATACAGCCCATTTGAGACCTGGTATAAAACACAAATCTGCTCTAAAGATATGTCCATCAAACCAATACAGACTTCGTGAGAATCTGTTATTTTCTGCAGACATCACTCTGCGAAACAAAATTACATTTTGGTGCCAAAGTTTATTTAAGCATCCGTGTCAATCTGTATCTTGTCTCCCTGCAGAAAAGTAATCTAAAGAAACCTATTCGAAACGGCGATTGTTGTACTATGCAGGATTCAGTCCCAAAATAAACAACTTTCCATGCAATAAGGTTAGTGGAAGCTCGGAAGTTGTGTTTGTCACATGTCTTGTTATGTTCTGAAAGAAGAAGTATAAAAAAAACACAGCTTTTTCGAGAGCGAGGACATAGACGAGAAAATGTCACGAACTACCTGTTGAAGGAAAAGAATGTCGCCAGATAGATGCTATCCAATTTCTAGCACCGGAATATTCCGTTCAATGAACTCTGCAACTGGTTTGGTTCCTACTGCTTTCTGTCACTGAAATGAAATCTGATGTGGAAAATAACGTAACTGATGTACCAATGGCCCAGTTCCAACGTCATTTACGATTTGAAGTATATTTCTGAAATTTACATCTTATAACAGTTATTGCTTGATTTACAATATAAACACCTTTTGTAATATTTGACGGATTCAAAATTATTAATGTAAAAACGTATTATTAAATACTGTTAATGATTGACTCACGAATCAGTTGTAACGGGATTACCTAATGTGCAGTGTATCATATATAACGTGATTAGCTAATGTGCAGTGTATTAGGTATAACGTGATTAGCTAATGTGCAATATATCAGTGTTATCAGTTGTAACGGGATTAGCTAATGTGCAGTCTATCAATTATAGCGTGAATAGCTAATGAGCAGTGTATCAGTGTAACAGTTGTAACGTGATTAGCTAATGTCCAGTGTATCAGTTGTAGTTTGAATAGTTAATGTGCAGTGTATCAGTTGTAACATGATTAGTTAATGTGCAAGAGGGTTCAGAATCGAATCCAGTTTCAGTCACTACTTTCAGAAACAAGGACCCTTGAAAGTCCTACTAGAAGAAAATGTCTATACCTCAACGTAAGTAGATGATTTTTTCGTGATACAGCAAATTTGAGACATAGCATGAAACATAAACGTGCTCTACAAATATTTCCAACAAAACTAATACAGATTTCCAAGAGAATCTGTAATTTTGTGCACACAGTACTCTACGAAACAAAATAAAATTTTGGTGCAAAAGTTTATTTAAGCATCCTTGTCAATCTGTATCTTCTCTCCTTGCACCAAAGTAAGCTAAAAAAACCTATTTGAAATAGGAGATTGTTGCACTATGCAGGATTCAGTTCCAAAATAAAGAACTTTTCATGGAATAAGGTTAGTGAGAGCTCGGAAGTTGTACTTGTCACCTGTCTTGTTATGCTTCGAAAGAAGATGTATAAAAAAACCATGACATATACGAGAAAATGTCACGAAATACCTGTTGAAGAAAAAGAATGTCGCAAGATAGGCGCTATCCAATTTCTAGCACCGGAATATTCCGTTCAATGAACTCTGAAACTGGTTCTGGTTTGGGTTTCTACTGGTTTATATCACTGAAATGAAATCTGATGTGAAAAAAAAAAACTGATGTACCAGTGCTCCAGATGAAGCATTATTTACGATTTATATTGTATTTCTGAAATTTACATCTTATAGCAGTTATTGCCTAATTTACACTACAAACAACTTTTGTAATATTTGATTAATTCGAAATTATTAATGTAAAAACGTATCATTAAATGCTAGGATGATACAAGGCAATAAGGCTAGAGGATATAGGGCTATAAAGCTAGATGATGTAAGACGATAATGCTAAACGATATAAGACGATAAGGCTAATATATAAGATAATATTAGATGATAAAAGGCTATAAGAACTTTATTGTTAGATCAGTGGGTGGATAATCATCATCATGACATTAATATGCATAGGGGTTGGACGGCATGTTTTGCGAACTTGAATCCAATTGAGCATGTTTGGGAGACTCTAGGGAAATGCGTAAACCTCATTTCAGCAATTTTTCCTAGTCTTCAAATTGCCTTAACACAGCAGTAGACTTAGAATTGAATTAAAAAAGATCTCTATTTTAAACACAAAACATCGCTTCTATGTAACTGTTAGAGGTATCACACTTCATATTGGAGCTGATCATACTTTGATCTCACATAATATATCTTGTGGTATATCTTCATTTCATTTTGATCTCCATTTGTTTGTATTGGTTATCTTTTGTGCCTAATTTGTGAAATAATGAGCAATTAATGTTTTTGCCAAATATCATTAAATCCCAATGAACAGAAATTTCGCAATCACAACTATTCTGCTTTTTTCTCCTTAATTTTTGGAAGTCATTGTACATATACAAGGATGATTATAATAAAAGTTCCACTCTCAAAATTCTGTAAAAACACTCGTCACAATGAGTTCAATTTTAAACTGAAGACACTTGAGGAAGGCGAAAACGGCACGGCCTCAAAAAACAGTTCCAAAATGTATTAATAGATGGCGTTGTAAGCGGCATAAAGAAAGTGAACTCGGCTGCTAGTGATATTTTCAATCAGAATGACAACGTATTTGGCATGATTTGCACAATAAACCAACTGTAGTGTTTAATGTGCTTGATTTGATTGTTTCGGTTTTTTGACGGAAAAATGACTTCCAAGTCATTCAACAGTTGTGACACTATTAGTGGAAAACACATCCACCACAGTAATATCAGACTAAATTGGAAGGGAAAAATCAGTGGAACTTATTTTTGGAACTTGGTTTTTGTTGCCATACCGTTTCCCCCGTCTTCAAGTATCTTCAGTTCAAATTTGAACTCATTGAGTGGTTCTTTTTTTACAGCATTTTGAAAAGTTTATTTTCATAAAGAAATTTATACAGTTCGTTTTTATATTTGCCTAAATAAATATATATTTGCATTAAAAAAATAAGTAATTATATATAAAGCAAAACATTTTGATTACTGAGGAAATTCGAAAATTGTACAGAAGGTCAACAAAAACGTTATTTAGAAGGTTTTTAATTTTTCCAAACTGTTTTCTTTTAGAATTTAATCTATTTTAATTATTTATTTTTCTTTTCAACTTTGTTGGAGTTGTGATGAATAAATTGAATTAGGAGAAAAGAAAATTAACTGAATCCTGATCATAATGGCATCCACTTTAAATTTTTTTCCCGCGAATTCAATTATTTCCAGGTTTTTTTTTATTTTTTATTTTTCAAGATCATTGATTGCAATTCATGGGGTGTGATTTTATATTTTTATTTTATTTAAGAGAAGTATTTTTAAAATAAATTAAAAATTTCAATCAATACACTGCATTTTAAATAGATATCATCATTTTGTATAGAAAATATTTTGTTGAAATCTTTTTTTATGTATTTTTATTTTTATTTGATATTGTGATTTTTTTATTTTTGTTGAAAGAGGAAAATAACCCATAACTTATTGAAGATTTTTTTTTTTAATTTTGTTTAAAAATAAAGCTTAATAAGGCTTAAAAATACATGAAATCTGTTCTTATAGTTAAAAGAAAATAATTCAAGCAGAAATTTTTTTTAAACCTTTTAAATTAAAAAAATTCTTTAATATTTTTAATTCATAGCTCGTAATATTTTAAATTTTGATATTTTTAATTCATAACCCAAAAATATAAAATAAAAAATGTCTTACAAGCTAAACAAAATTATTAAAATTTCAAAAAATATTTTTAATAATACTTACACCTAATTTAACATTTTAAAAGATTTTTTTTTAAATTATCTTATTTCAAAAAAAAATGTGTCGGTTTAAAAAAAATTCTTTCAACTTTAAGTAGTTTTACAGGAAAAAAAATGACCTAGTTTTTTTTTGGTAAATGCTAATTTTAAAAATTCAGAAAAAAGCATTAGTTTTCAAGCAAAGATATTCATTTATTTAATATCCCAATTCATTACAGTTAACGTCCACATTTATATTTTATACCTTTTTTTTTTTTTAATAATTTTTTCGTTGAATTTTTTATGGTTTATCGTAACATTTGCGAAAGTAGGAGCACATTTTTTTAGCACTTTTTTCAAATATTACAGATGGAAAAAAGGAAATAGTTAAAGAATTTTAACCTTTGACATTTGTATTAAATAAAAATATGTTTTTCAGTAGGAATATTTTATTGAATTCCATGCACAAGAATTTCCACTCTTTTAATATTTAGTCACTTTAAATATACTTCAGACCTTCGATTATTTTAAAGAAATATTTATTTGTATTTATTAATATACAAGACATGATTCTAATTTGATGCTTTTATAATTAATGAGACGTATGTGGAATTATTGATGCTTTAAATCAGGGGTGGCCAACCTAAGTGATCTTGCGGGCCACTTTGGTCAAGTCGCATATTAAATTATATATCCCCCTATTAGATTTCATCGCACTGTAGACATTTCTTTGGAATAAAAAATTGAAACATAATGAGTTATTATTTTTGTGTTTACTATTAATCTTACATTTAAACATAGATACTATAAAAATAATGATACTAAACGCACATTGTACAGAAATATATAACACTAAAAATGAAATATAAAAAATACATAAATATAAACGAAATGAAAAAAATGAAATCATTAAAAAATATTTATTTTACTAGTGCGATATTTGTTTCTCCGCTCTTTCACTTATCTTTTGCAAATCGATCTCCATTTGGGTAGTGGC
Organism: Caerostris darwini; assembly: GCA_021605075.1. NCBI lineage: Eukaryota > Metazoa > Arthropoda > Arachnida > Araneae > Araneidae > Caerostris > Caerostris darwini. The sequence continues at coordinate 689,610 of BPLQ01007167.1, read as the reverse complement.
ACCTCCTGGTTGGTGTTGCATCTGTTATGTTTGAAAGTGTTTTTCTTTTCTAAAATGAAATTAGCCAAACACAAGATTCGCAGGCTTAAGTTGAACCAAAAGCGTTAACAACTTGAACTAAGAGACTGTTTTCCTCTGCTATCAATATTCAACAGTGCGTATAAATGGACGGTCACTTAAAGTGAAACAATTTTGTTTTGTTCTAATGCAGCTGGCAAACACTTTAGACAGCCTGGTCTTGGATTTTTTTTTTAAGGCAAGTGCTGCACAGACGTACTCACTTTGCATGACCCAGGGGGCGCGTGTCACTTGAAGATAAGCCACGGTCGCGGAGTAACAATGCCCCCGCAACGCTCTACGATCCTATTAGGACCGGGACCTACGGTTTAAAGGGGATTCCGAACCACTACAAGCATACATGGCACCGCCGGGATTCAAAACCGATACCTGTGGTACCGAGCGCCAGAGCGCTAGCCACTCGGCCATTCAGGCCCCTAAAGTGAAACATAGAACCTGTTATATTAGATTCCAAGATGCGCGTGCATCTTGAGTTCGCAGAATATAATTTAATTATTCTGCGGACTCATAACTATAAACTCGTAAATAAAACAGGCAATGTCTGTCATATATACAAAAGAATATTATTTAAAATCAAAGTTAATTTTTTTCCATAATTTCGACAGATAATGTTTGAACATAAGGAAGCACACAAAATGTATTTGTCTATTTCATTGGTCTTCATTACTTTGGATATTATAAAATAAATATACAACTGTGTCCCAAAAGTAACACCAATTTTCAATTTAAAAATTCCCTTGGTTTATGGAATTTCAATTATTTTTCCTTTTTAGGTTTTTGCCACTACCCTTGACATCTGTGCGCAATTTGACGTCAAAATATTCATTAGTGTAGGAGTTACGCTTGGCTTTCTGAGACACTCAAACGGATTCCGGCGTTTTTTGAAATGTCTGAATTCATTGAGTAAAGAACTTGCATTCAATTTTGTTTGCTCAAACGTTTAGAATGTTGCAGAAGGCAATAGGTGAGCATTCCTATATCGGAAAGGAACGTTTAGAAGTGGTAAAAACAGTCCAAAGAAGGAACAGAACCCTCTGGTCGACCATCCACCTCAACCGATGAATGCACGCATATAGTATTTTTGAATACATTGGTTTCCACTACTTTGGCCCTTATAAAATAAATATATTTTGTAAAAATGTGATAAGTCTCACGGACCGGAAAAATATTCAAGCCGGTGACGCAGGTTGCCCCCCCCCCCTGCTTTAAATAATGGTTTATTAGTAATGGAAATTGTTTTAATTGAAATTATTTCATAATTAATATTATTTAATAATTAATTAAATAATGTTAGCATTTATTTAAATATTCTGATTCTTATGAATAAAGGAAAGTTAAACTAAAAAAAATAAAAGAAATTCTACAGTAACAAATTTTAAGTAAATATAACTATAACTAAATAATTTGTAAATAAAATATATTTGTATCGTGAAGTAAAAGCGGTAAGTTAATTATTTATTAAGTACAATTTTGAAAGTTTTAAGCTTGCTCCAAATGTTCTATTACACAAAATAGTTACTTAAATTAAATGTCTGTCTTAATAAAATTTAATTAGTTTTAATTAATTTTTACATTTATTATGTAAATTGATTAAATTGAGTTAGACTTAATTAAATTTAATTAATTTTGAGTTTAATATTTAATTTAATTTGTTTTTCATTTATTATTGAATTTAATTAATTTTTCACTTATTTAATTTAATTTGTCTTCAATAAATTTAATTAAGGACATTATAAAATGCATATAATATAATTTCCTCGGTATGAAAAAATATTTTAAAATGCAAATTGTCACATATATAATTAATATTACTTATTCACTCTCTTGTGAGAGTCTCAAGACCAACTGACCATTTCTCCTCAATGCCACAGAGCCGCACTTGCCAGTGTGTAGGAGTAAGCTCAGTTACAATACATTTTATAGTACTACTGTGCCTTAAAAATAGGAGCAATTATTTTTTTTTAAATACTCTTTATTTATTCTTAATTTATTTCATTGCCTTCAAAGTAATCCCCTCCGGGCACAATGAACTTTCGCCAACTTTTTTCCATGCTAAAAAGTCATTCGCAGGGATGGCCTTCAAAGCACGTGGCGATTCACGTTGAATATCTTCAATCGATTCACAAGGGTGTCCCTCGAGTGATCTTTTGGGTTTAGGGAATAGACAGAAGTCGCACGGTGTGAATACGGGGGTTGTGGAACGATATGGGTTTCATTTTTGGCGAAAAAGTCACGCAGAATCAATGCAGTGTGAGCTGGCGCATTCAGTGTTTTCGGTACCAATCGAGATTAGACGCGTTTGAGGCCAAGAAAGGCGTTTGAAGTTAATTCAAGTTAAAAATGTATAAAATAAGTCGCAATTGGTTGTGATTTGAAATATGAAGTAAAACCAAAATAAGTCTAGACTGCTCGATTGATTTAAATCTACTGTGATATAAATATGGTACTTTTACATTCCATTCAGATGAATTTGATTAAAAACAATGCGAATATTCACTTATTAATAAATTAATTTTTTTTAAAAATAAATTTAAAAAAATTAAAATTAATAATGCATTATCGATTATAAATGCGAATAGCCCGTAGCAGAAATTGATACTTTTTACAAAACATAATGCATTCTCTAATTAAAACGTCTTAACAGGTATTAACTAAAATGCTTACATAGATTAACTTCTGTTCTTTAGATAATTAATAAAACTGGTTTTATTGAATAGTGATTATTCTTTACAACAAAAATTTGCAATTGCGTATATAAGCTTTTGATTAACTTTATTCGCAAGAAAGATTTTCTAAAAATTGGTATTTAATGAGATCGGCGCGAAATTTCTTTTTCTGTCCCAGAAAGATTTCCATTCGATTTTTTTTCAATGGCTGGAACCTTCCGATGTGACATTAATATGTCTTTAAAGAACTTTCAGCAAATGAAAAGAAATAAAGAAGTTTTCACGGTTAAAACAGCGAGGAAAATGTGAACTCCTTACATGAGGTTCGCCGAACGTGGCATGAAAAGCCATTCATTCTGTTCCATTCATTTCATTCTTCGATAATATTTTCTTAACTCCATGGGTGACAAAAAAGAAACGTCGTGTGTCGTTTGAAAAGTAATTGGTTGTTCACCCGTGGTTTCCATTTTTAATTTCCCTCTGATTTATGAATTCTTTTTTTAAGAATGAAATGAATTTTTTAAGAATGAAAGAGAATGAAGTGCAGTTTTTCATAATAAAAATTCAGTGTTAATGATCTAAGACGTGAAAGCAACCATATGAATATCGGTACTTAAGGTGGATTGTTTTATCATACTCTTTTTTTTTTTTTTTTACACCCAAAGAAACGCTTTTCGCCGTTGTTCCCAACATCCTATAACACAGGATGCTAAAAGAAAAGGAATTACTAAATTCAGATTAAATTGAATTTTTTTAAGTTGAATTGTTTTACAATTCTCTTTTTTTGCACAAAACTCTTTTCTACGTCTTTCTTAACATCATAAAATACAGAATACTAAAAAAATGAATTACTAATTCAGAATACTGAAGTCTATTCCAAGTCCTAACGGGCGGACTCGATTTAGAAACTAAGTTCTGATGGCCGAGTGGTTAGCGCCCTAGTGCTTGATACCATAGGTTTCAGGTTCGAGTCCATGCGGGGCCATAGATGTTTGTAGTGGTTTGGAATACACTTTACACCGTAGATATAGATCTAATATGGCTGTTGGGCGTAAGACTGACACTCCTACTCGGTAAAACGAAAAGCATCTTTCATCTCGTAATCTGAGAGTAGGCAGACGCCTTGGCCCACTTGGAAAGGTTGCTCCACTGATGATGATACATTTTTGGGGACTGATGGCCGAGTGACTAGCAGTATGTAGCACAGGGTTCGGGTTCGAGTCCCGGAGGTGCCATGGATGTTTTTAGAGGTTCGGAATACACATTAAACCGTAGGTCTCGATCTAATATGACTGTAGAGCGTTGGTCGTACGGCAGACATTTCTACTCCGTAAAAACAAAACGTGTCCTGTCTCGAAATCTGTCAGTAGGCAGATAGCAGCAATATACAAAAATACAAATTGCTATATGTATTCGAAGCAACTTTAAAGTTTTACACGATTGCACTTCAAGAATAATTAACTTTCTTCTTTTAATTCAAGTTACAAATGTATAAAAAAAAGTCGCAATTGCTTGAGATTTGAAATTTGAAGTAAAACCAAAATAAATCTAGACTGCTGGATTGATTTAATTCTACTGTGATTTAAACAGGGTACTTTTATATTCCATTCAGACGAATTTCATTAAAAAGAATGCTAATGTTCACTTATTAATTAATTTTTTAACAACTTAATAAAAATAAATGTTAAAATTAATAAAGCATTATCTATTATAAATGCGAACAAACCGTGGTAGAATTTGATACTTTTTACAAAACATAATGCATTCTCTAATTAAATATTTGAAAGAGTCTTAACAAGTATTAACTGAAATGTTAACATAGATTAACTTCAGTTGTTTAGATAATAAATAAGTGTTTTTTTAGTATGATGATTATTCCTAGTACCACAAAAATTTGTAAAGCGTCTTTAAGCTCTTGATTAACTTTATTCGTCAGAAAGATTTTCTAAAAAGGAGTACTTAATGAGATCGCCACGAAATTTCTTTTTCAGTTCCAGAAAAATTTCCATTTGATTCTTTTTCAATGGCTGGAACCTACCGATGTGATATTAATACGTCTTTAAATAACTGTCTGCAAATGAAAAGAAGAAATAAAAAGTTTTCACGGTTAAAAGTGCGAGGAAAATGTGAATTCATTACATGAGGTTCACCGAACGTGGCATGAAAAGCCATTCATTCTGTTCCATTAATTCCATTCTTCGATGATATTTTCTTAATTCTATGGGTGACAAAAAAAAAAACGCGGTGCGTCGTTTGAAAAGTAATTGGTTGTTCATCCGTGGTTTCCATTTTAATCTGTCCTCTGATTTATGGATACTTTTTTTTTACTTATAAGAGAATAAACTGCATTTTTCATAATAAAATTCAATGTGAATTATCTAAGACGCCAAAGCAGCTATAAGCGCGGCAGGTCAAGATTTACCAATCCAGCATAGCTTTTCTAATATTTATTGCTAATAATAATTTTCATTTTTTTCATCAGAACACAGCATGTCCAAAACACAACACGTACTGAAGGCTAAGATTGAGTAATGCTAACACGATGACGTAGTTTTAAAAATAATAATAACCAAATTCTTAATTTTAATAATACTTTCAAAAAAAATTAAACAACGGGACTGGCAAATGAGACAGAATTATATAATGTCTGTATATTACGATGGGTGCAAAATGGATGGAATTTAACTGGATGCAGGCAAACTGATAGCTTTTAACAACTCCGTAAGTAACTTTGCAAAAATTACTAGGTGGTCTCACTATACAGGATGTCCTAAAAATACAGGTTTAAAATTTTACGTAAAGTAAATAGCATTTAAAGGAATGCAAATTTCTCAGTAACCTACAACTGGAAACGTCCCATGAGAGGGAATTTCATTTTAATAAACAAAACTACTTGATTATCCCTGTTTGGTTAATTAAAAAATAAATATAGCCCACTAAGATCCACAATCTTAGCCCAGACATCTTTAATATGCTACCCCAGGCTGGATTTATGATATTCGACAGCCAGTTTTGGGCCATGGGCTGTAGTTTGAAGATCCTGACATGAAGTTATTTAGTTAATAAGAAAAGTGAGTCTCATATGACCGTAGAATTTGCCATGGCCACGGTCATCAACTTCCATTCTCACCGAAAATTGGTGAAAAAATCCATAGCTCGTATGGCGGTCTTGAGGTGCCAACAGTTGCAACACGTGGATCATATACGGATACCATTTTAAAATAGCAGGTGGACTGAAAAGTTCATAGGCTCACACATAGATGGCGCTACTAGTATTAAATCCATATAATTTTTATTTAGCCTTAACCTTCAAAAGACACGTGTATAAATTTGACAGCTGTTGCACTATTAGTATGTGAGTTATAGCATTTTTAGTGTTCATCACGTGCAGTCCACTCGGCTGACTGTCGATTGGACTCCGGTGTGAATGATGGAGCCATGTTTCATCCATTGTCACATATCGACGCAAAAATTCGGGTTTATTACGATTGAACGGCTCCAAACACTGCTTAGAATCATCAATTCGTTGTTGTTTTGGGTCGATTGTGAGCTCTGCGCGGCACCCACTTTGAACAGTTTCGCATATCCAAATATTCATTCCCAATATGTCCAACACGTTCCTTTAATATAATTAGGGTCTCAGCTATCTCAATCACCTTCACTTTACGGTTATCAGAAATTATTTTTTTGGACTTTTTTGATGTTTTCGTCGGTAACAGCCTCTTTGGGGCGTCCTCGGTGCTCATTTCGCCTCGTTTAAATTTAGCAAACTACTTCTCTACGGTTGATTTTCCTGGTGCAAAGTCCGAATATTCTTTATCAAGCCGTGCCATGGCTTCAATAGTAGTTTTTTTCGCCAAAAAGCAGTGCTTTATTAACACACGAAATTCCTTTTTATCCATTTTTCCAAACTAACAAAAGTTGCTTCAATAAAAATGCTATAACTCACATACTAATAGTGCAACAGCTGTCAAATTTATATACGTGTCTTTTGAAAGTAAGGGCTAACTAAAAATTATATGGATTTAATACTAGTAGCGCCATCTCTGTGTCAGCCTACGAACATGTCAGCCCAACTGTCAGATAGCAGAATTTTTCGTACTATCGACCACAGCATCGCCTACTCAAGTGATATTTGTAATCTAACTCCCGATCTAACACTTGATGAAGAATAGCTGTTACTGGAGGCTCCTTCAACCAGTAGTAGCGACTTCTTCCATTGTTTTTTCGATACTTGTTTCTTCCCTCTTCCTGGAAGACTCCAATCCTTTCAAATTTCATAATCATCTTCTTTAAACCATTCTTCGCCATGGGCCATTTTCGCAATCCCTTTAGACTATATTCAAGCAGTGAAACTAAGCTGTTGATGCCATTCTGATAAAACAGTTTTACCAATAAAACTAGATCTTCCTTCTGTTCCATATAACATATATACCAAGTTTCATCAAACTCCAATAGGCAGAACGGGTTCTGGAGGGGTCTGAATGTTGCCACTTTAATTGTAACCACCCTGTATGATATGATACTAATCAAGAAAGACATATCAAGGAAAACATTTGCATATCAGTGCTTGGCCATCAAAAATCTAAATTTAGTTGATCTCTTCAAAATGGCATCACTTTGTTGTCACGATGTTATTCTTATGATGTCTAGATTCCTTAATGTTATTCTTATTGGTAACAAATCACACCAAAAACTAGAAAGCATCAACGCAATCCAGCCAAAAATATAACTATATTTATGTTATGGTTTTACATATATAGTTAAACGAATGCAATCAAAGAGAAAAAAAAAACTATTTAAAAAAAAAAAAGAAACGTCAAAAGAAAGAAACTAACTCGTTTCTTCTTACCAGGTAGCGGCCTGTTGCCAAGTGGCTAGCACTTTGGCCGTTTTCATCACGGGCTTCAGATTCGAATCCTGGCAGGGGCATGGATATTTGTATGGCATGATATTGGCTCGGAATCCACTTTAAACTGTAGGTCACGGTCTGTTTAGCCCTCGTGTGCACACGATGACCGTAGAGCGACAAACCCTACCAAACTTGCCAGCTAACGACAACCTACGTAAAAGTTTCGAGCGATCAACTAAAGTTTAATTGATAATGGCAAATGAATCATTGTTTTTTTCCAAATATTGTTATTAATTTCTTCTTAACATTTATGGCAATAGACAGATACTGCTTATGAATTTTAAAAATATGTATGAATTCAATACGTTTTAAATTACCGATTATCCTTGAATGCAACAAATTATTTTGCATTTAAGTAATTATTATGCTACAAATATTGCTAATTATTTATTACATATCGCATTTATAAAAAAAATATAATCTTTAACTCCGCAAAATTTTCATTTTTTTTTTTAAATCCAAAAAATCCTTTTTTTTTTTGTATGTATGTATTTTTTCTTGAAGAAAACATAACAAGAACAAGAAAAAAAAAGTGTCTCAACTTAAGTGAAAATTATTGAAATAAATTGGCTCTGAAAAGTAACTTTTTTTTCCTTTGTTGTACTATAACATTTTAACACATTCATTTTCTTGTAAAGTACAAAATAAAAAAAAATGTAAGCTTTTTTTGCATTATTTTTTGCTTAACAAATTCTGTAAAAATACTTCTTTAATATTCACTTTAGTTCCCAAATTTCAACGTCTTGTAAACAGTCAAGATTTTTGAGTCAAAAAGTTTTTCAGCATTCCAAGAATAAAAAAAAACAGGTTTTATTTTTCAGAGTTTTTTTTATTTTTTATTCTAGGATTTTCTCATGCCTTCCAATTTCGAAATAGAATGTGATTCACTGATTCTTTTTTTACTTCTTATTTACGAAAAAGAAATAGAATACGATAGTCGGAGAAGAAACTCTTTTTCGAGTTTTCGCTTAAGAATTTATAACTTCACAAACCAACAAAAAAAAACTGTCATCTCTAAAAGAAATCAAGAATCCTTATTTTTAAAATACGCACAAAGCTAGTAGTAACTACAGTTTTTTGCGAACCAATTAAAATAGTTCTTTTAAAACGAATTGATTTTAAATTATTTGAAAATTCGCCATTGACCTTCAAAAAAGAAAAGAAAATAAAATTGTTTTCTTTAAAAATAAATATTAATAAATATTTAAGTTTTGAAGTTTCTATTCTATTATTCAATTCTCTCTCATGTACCAATCTGAGCCAAATAATTGGTTTTAATTTGTAAAAATTAAGAATTCTAATTTATTTAATTTGTGAAGGATTGAAAATTAAATAAAACGAACAAGTTTAATTCGTTAGACCAACTTATAAATTTGAAAACAATAAATTAAAATTGCTTTCTTTAAAAATAAAAATTAATTCAACACTTAAATTTTGAGGTTTCTTGTAAGAAGACCTCGTATACCAACCTGAAATAAATAACTGGTTTTAATTTGTGAAAATTAGAATTATTATTTGTCTAATTTGTGAAGGATTAAATATTAAATAAAATGAAAAAGTATAATTCGTAAAACCAATTTATAAATGTGAAAAGACATATATAAACATATATAAACATACAACGCTATCCTTTATAAACATATAATAACGTATACGTAACGTATTACATATACTACAGTTTTATAAACGTATAAAACTATAAAAAATTTAAGGTGAATTTTAAGGTTAATTATTTCAAAATTTGTCGTTGACTTTAGAAAATAAATTAAAATTGCTTTCTTTAAAAATAAAAATTAATCAACATTTAAATTTTGAGATTTCAATTAAGATGGCCAAAACTGAATACTCAAACATGTGCCTCAAGTATCTCCACTCAACGACACCCAGTTACAATCTGGTGGCCCAACTAGAATAGATAATATAATTTCCTCATATGCCGAACCTGCACCTAAAGTGGATTCTGAACCACTACAAACATCCATGGTATCGAACTATAACAATTTCGGTACCGAGCGCCAGAACGCAAGCCACTCGGATATCATGGCCTAGTTTCTTCACGGTGAAGGTAACAAATCAAGCCCGTCCTTTAGGACTTAAGTAGTCTTCAACATTCTGAATTCAGTGCTTTATTTTCCTTTAGCATAGTGTATTACATGACGTTAAGAAAGACGCAGAAAAAAGTTTCTTTTTACGTAAAAATAAGAGTATGATAAAACAATCTACCTTTAAAAACGATATTCATATGGCCGATTTAGCATCTTAGATCATTCACGTTGGATTTTTATTATGAAAAATGCACTTTATTCACTTTTACTGTAAAAAAAAAGATTCATAAATCAGAGGAAATATAAAAAGGGAAACCACGGGTGAACAACCAATTACTTTTCGAACGATGCACCGAGTTTCTTTTTTGTCACCCATACAGTTAAGAAAATATTATCAATGAATGAAATGAATGGAACAGAATGAATGGCTTTTCATGCCACGTTCGGCGAACCTCATGTAATGAGTTCACATTTTCCTCGCTCTTTTAACCGTGAAAACTTTCTTATTTCTTTTCATTTGCAGAAAGTTCTTTAAAGACATATTAATGTCACATGTCACAAATACATATAATTTAACAATTTATGTTTTTCTATTACACAAATTATGTTAAACGTTCAATTATGTTCAATTACACAATTAAATTCAATGTTTGTCTTAATTAAATTTAAATGAGGATATTATAAAATAAAGTTCTTCCTCTTATACAATGGCAAGTGCGCCTATGTGGCGTTGAGAAGAAATGGTTAGTTGTCCTTCAGACTCTCACAAGTAATGAAGTACAGCGCAACCTGCGCTTCCGCTGAGAAACATTTAGTTGGTCTACAATTCTCACCACAAGCGGAAATATATTTACCGCATCCCGAAATACAAGACGGCCTACAGACACTCATCCGGAGAGGTTTGGTTTCGTTTGTCCCACTACCGCCTTTTTTTTTGGGCACACTTTAGGCTAATCAGACCAGGAGCTACCGCTTAAGTGGATTCCGAACAACAAACATTCATCCATGGCACCACCAGGATTCGAACATGCAGCACCAAAGGCCAGAAAGCTAGACACTCGGCCATTAGGCCCTAGTTTCTTCACGGTGAAGGTGACAAATTGAGCCCGTCCTTTAGGACTTAACTATTCTTCAGTATTCTGAATTTAGTAATTCATTTTCTTTTGTGTGATGTTATTTGGTGTTAATAAACATATAATGATATAATTAACAGGGTCATTGCAGTACAACTGTTCATGTGTTACATGATGCTATGAGCGACGTAGAAAAAGTTTCTTTGTGTGTAAAACAAAATGTATGATAAACATTCCACCTTAAGAAACGATATTCATATGATTTATTTGGCGTCTTAGATCATTAACACTCAATTTTTATTATGAAAAATGCACTTTATTCTCTTATACTTAAAAAAGAATTCATAAATCAGGGAAAAGATAAAAATGGAAACCACGGGTGAACAACCAATTGCTTTTCAAACGACGCACGACGTTTCTTTTTTGTCACCCATATAGTTAAGAAAATATTATCGAAGAATGAAATTAATGGAACAGAATGAATGGCTTTTCATGCCACGTTCGGCGAACCTCATGTAATGAGTTCAATATTTTCCTCGCTCTTTTAACCGTGAACACTGTTTTATTTCTTCTTTTCATTTGCAGACAGTTCTTTGAAGACGTATTAATGTCGCATCGGCAGGTTCCAGCCATTGGAAAAGAATCAAATGGAAATTTTTCTGGGACTGAAAAGAAATTTCGCGCCGATCTCATTAAATACCAATTTTTAGAAAATCTTTCTGGCGAATAAAGTTAATCAAAAGCTTATATACGCAATTACAAATTTTTGTTGTAAAGAATAATCACTATGCAAAAAAAACCCATTTATTAATTATCTAAACAACTGAAGTTAATCTGTGTTAGCATTTGAATTAAAACTTGTTAAGGCGTTTTCATATATTTAATTAGAGAGTGTATTATGTTTTGTAAAAAGTATCAATTTCTACCGCGGTTCATTCACATTTATAATCTATAATGCATTATTAGTTTTAACACTTTTTTAATTAAGTTGTTAAAAAATAAATAAGTGAAGATTCCCGTTGTTTTTAATCAAATTAATATAAAAGGAATATAAAAATATTATATTTATATCACAGTAGATTTAAATCAAACCAGCAGTCTAGGCTTATTTTGTTTTTACTTCTTATTTCAAATCTTAACCAATTGCAATCTCTTTTACGAAATTTGCTGTTAACCTTAACTAAAAACAACGCAATAAAGAAAAAATTAAATTAAAATGGCAACCGAAAGTTTTGCATCACTGAAAGATTTGCATTTTTTCACAATATGTAACATTATTTTTGGAAAGTGTTCTTTTAAATTTGTTTTTCCTTAAGCCAGTTTTTTCTCGTCTATTAAAATCCAAAACCTAAAATATTTCCCCCAGCGATTTTCAAATTATAAATCTAAAATAGTAAAAAAGAAAAACAACCTCATAAACTTTTTTGACGGGCCTGAATGGCCGAGTGGCTAGCTCTCTGGCGCTCGGTACCACAGGTTTCGGGTTCTAGTCCCGGCGGTGCCATGGATGTGTGTAGTGGTTAGGAATCCACTTTAAACCGTAGATCCCGGTCCTAATAGGATCGTAGAGTATTGCGGGGCCATTGTTACTCCGCGTCCGTGGCTTATCTTCAAGTTACACGCTCCCCCTGGGTCATGCAAGGTGAGTAACGTCTGTGCAGTGCTCGCCTTAAGGCTTCCAAGACGTCCATATCTGTTTGCCAGCTGCATCGCAAAAAAAAAACTTTTTTGAGATTTTTAATGAAATTGTAAATCAGTTACTTTCTTTCTTTAATCAACTAATAATGCCGTTTTATAAATTGTAAAAAAATATGTATAATATTACTGTGATATTATTATGTTGAAGTCGTTTCTGCTTTGTATTACATAGTTGCATAATAAACAATCCGTTTACCTATTAATCAATTGAATCTTTCAAAATATTTCGTGCAAATTGATGTATAATACAAATATATTACACCAAATCTGATATCTTATCCCACTTGGTAGACAATAGCATCTAGACCAAGTCCAAGAACTCATGGTGATCTTATAGAAGGAAGGAAAGGGGGGGGCAGCTTTTAATGTGATGGAGCACTCTTAGGTAGAAGTCTGACTTGGTTCCGTGATGCTGACTTATTAGTCCTACGCTCAATACTCTACAGTCATATTTGGCCGGGACCTACAGCTTAAAGTGGATTCCAAACCACTACAATCATCCATAGCATTGCCGAGATTCGAGCACGAAGGCACCCCGCGCCGGAGCGATAGATTTTAAAAAGTTATGCAAAATCTTTACCAATTACTATAAAGGAGACGAAATTTTTAGTAATATATTAATTGCATCCATTTTTAAAACTTTTTACAAGCTGTTAATTTGAATAGGACGACAAGTAACATAACAGACAAATCTGAAACAGTTTTGGTAAACTTACATGACTAACAAAAAAGGCATATATTTTACTAAAACTATTATTAAATTAATATAAGATAATAATGACAATAATTTTAATTAAATTTGACGCAAGTCAAAAGAATTGTCAAGATATTGGCTTTATTTATTTTAAATTTTAAACTTTATTTATTTATTTTTTTATATTTTCATGATACCCGTCTAATCTAAAATAATGTAAGCAATAAATTTTATCAGAATTTTAATAAAACATTATTCAATAAATTTCTTAATTTTAAAGTATTTTTATGTATTCAGCATGTCATTGTATTACAGGAATAAACTGACTACATAATGTGAAATTATCGCCAAGATATCGCCAAAAAAGTAGAAAAATTAAGACTCGAAATTTAAGACGACACGCCATTAAGACAATTAATTATTTAATTAATAACATTAAATTCAATTTCAAACTAAAATGTTTTAAAGATACTAGTCTAATTAAATAAAATAGTTTAATCAACAAATTGCCTCAGTATTTTAATAAAACATTATTCAATAAATTATTTATAATTTTAAAGTATTTTTATGTCTTCAACATCTTATTGTATTACAAGAATAAATTGACTACCTTGTATAAAATTATCGCCAAAACCTCGCCTAAAAAGTAGAAAAATTAAGACACGAAATTTAAAACGACGCGCAATTAAGAAAATTAATTAATTAATAACATTAAATTCAAAAATCAATTTAAAACTAAAAATATTTTAATGATACTCGTTTAATCAAATAAAATAGTGTAAGCAATAAATTGTATCATAATTTTAATAAAACATTATTCAATAAATTTCTTATAATTTTAAAGTATTTTTATGTGACTGCATGTCATTGTATTACAGGAATAAACTGACGAGATAGTGTAAAATTTTCGCCAAGACAACGCCAAAAAAATTGAAAAATTAAGAGACCAGAAAGAGTTCAATGCACTTATATTAACTGTTAAATATAAATATGATGCAAGGTAACTGATGTGAAAATTATGGATTTTTAACAAATAGCAGTCGATTTAAGTGGCTCTTTACTTCCAACGAACCTGACACTATTGACAACTACTTTTTTTATTGCAAGACATTTGTGTAAAAGTTATTTTTTGGTAATTTATCATAATTATGTCTTTTAAGCTCATTCCTTATAAATGTCTTTACTTCACCGGTAAATTGAATCATTCCAGTATATTTTTTTTAATATACTTAAATTAATGTATGTAATAAAAGTTTCATATTAAATAAGATGTGTTTTATACTTAAAAATATTTTTTGCATGATATTCTGGATAAAAAGTTTAACTTTTTAGTTTCCTTTTAATGCTATGCCTGCTATAAAAATTTGTTATAATTATATAATTATTTTTATTATTATTATTACATCAAATTTAATATAATTTATCATAATTATATCATTAATAGCTCATTTTTGAATTGTTTATAAATGCTTGTACTTTACCTGTAAATTGATTCATCCCTGTATATAAACCCAGTGTAGTTAAATTAATGTATGTAATAAAAATTTCTTATTTTTTTTTTAAAGTCTAAATTTTTAGTTTCCTTTTAATTCTATGCCTTGCTAGGAAAATTTGTTACATTTTATTTAATTTCATTCAAGTAAATTTAATTTTTGCTCTGGCGCTTGGTGCCACAGGTTTTGGGTACGTAGGCCATGGGTGTTTGTCGTGGTTCGGAATTCACTTTAATTTGTAGGTCCCTGTCTCATATGACTGTGGAGTATTGGCTGACAACCCTACCCGTAAAAAGAAACCATCTTCTGTCTCGAAATCTGCCAGTAGAGAGACGGCTTTGACATACTATAGGGCTGTCGTGCGAATGAAGAAGAAATTTTATATTTAATTATCATACTTTATAAATATGTTATTTAATTTACTTGATTATTAATTAGATAATTAATTAGTGACTCAATTTATTTAACTGGGTTTTATTTTTTTATTTTTTTAAGAATTGATTTTTCATGAAAATGCAAAAATTGAGAATGATTCATGATTTAGACGACTATAATTTTTTATTGAAACACATAACAGCGAATATAAAAACTTAAATAAAATTTATTAATTTTATATATTGTTCTTTCGCTTAGAATTATATTTAAAAAATATTAAATGAATGTCAAAAAACAAAATGACAAATTACATACTTTAACAATTTGCATTAATTTGTATGATACTTCCATAAAAAATTTTTCCTAAAATAAGTTTCTAGAATAATAAATTTTTACTATACATATCTCTCAACTTTTTTAGCTTTTAGTTGTAGTACATTATGTTTCAAAGAAAAGGTATAATTTATTTATTGAATTCGAAACATTGTTTTTAAAACCTTCCTATGCAGCAATATATCATATTACTTTTTAAAAATTATTTTCTTATTCTGATACTTATTTAAAAATCGTTCACATATTTTTCAATAACCCATCTTCACAGCTAATACCAGAGAACGGTGAAAATCTAAAGCTTCACCATTACTTCGACTTCGCAATAAATCAAATTTGTATCTTTTCGATACTTTTTACTGGAAATAGTTCTCTCTACAAAGAAAATTCATCTTGACAGACTTTTTATCATCACAAAGAAAATGAATCTGCAAAAACACAAAAAATGGCTTCCAAAAATAACTCTTTCAAAAGTAATTTTAGTTAGAAAAAGAATGAACCTAACAGTCGAATGATTCAGACATGGATAAGAAATACTTTATTTTCTGTGACTAGTAAGAACAAATTCATTTTAACTTCCCAGATGATGTAATTAGTTATAGTAATACATCCATAATTTAAGTTTTCTCTGACATTCCAATCGATCGGCAGCAATTTAATTAATCTTAAAATGTAAAGTATCTCCTGAAAGTGGAATCAAGTTATAAAAGAATAAACTTCATTTTCAATGCATGCATTTTTTTTTTAAATTACAGATAAAGCAATTTTTGTCTTAATACTCGTAAATTAAAGAATAAAATAAAAAGGTAATTACTAGTTTAAAACCATTATTAATAATTTACATAGATTTAATCTATGAAACTTAAAATTGTAATCAAAGAACAATTACATGTATCATTGCAAGCATTTTTTAATTTTACCGAAAAAGCACTTAATTATTTTTTTAAATTTCTCATGTGAATAAAATAAAGAACAAAATAGATATAACAGAAATAAGAATATAAGACCATATCTAACAATACTAATGAATCCGAGCATTTATTAAAATTATTAATTTTTAAAATAATTATACTAATTATTTATTGCTAAATTTATTTAAAATTCGTCAGTGTACATTTATTAATTGAAAGTAACATTAATTAAAAAATAAAAGTTTTATTTCTGATTAATTAATTATTAGTTGTCAACTAAATTAATATAGTTGATATTTGTCATTAACTTTCTACATTATAAACTTGTTTGCTATTCTTTTGTATTTATCTTTATGTAAAGACTTTTACGTATATGTGTTTAGTTATTTAAGTTTATATTATTTGAAAGGAATAAGTTAACTTAAGTTAAATATATAAAATTTTATATAGAGTATTTTTAAAACAAATAATTTCTAACTATTCTAACCTTTAACTATTTCATGTAGTTTTCAAACTACTCGGATTACTTAAAGATTAAAATTGTTAGTTAAAAAAAATTCAGGTATTAAAAGTTGGATTAGTAAAAATTGGCTATACAAAAAATATACAACCTTAAGCCGTTTCTATTAACCTTATATTAGAAGAACTCGAGGGAGGGAGGAAGATATATAGGATAGCTAAGATAGATAAAGATATATAACATTTAAATTTCTCAAAAGTTAAAACCTTTCACAATTTATACCCTTTTGTTGCAAAAAAAATATTTTTTGAACTTTGCCCTATAGCTTATTTTTCAAAAAGTGCCATCGGCGTTTGTTTGAAAATTTTTTTTTGTTTGAAGCACATAATGACGTATATAACACGAGTTTTGTTACGGATATAGTATGGATATGTCAAATTTTTAATTGTACAGTATTCAGTATTGTACACTATTTGTTTGACGAATTCCATAAGATTTCGTCAACAAAATGGAGGAGGGGGGAATTCTAGAACCATCTACAGAACATTCGAAAGTTAATTAACAGTTAACAATTAACATTAACAGTTAATTAACATAAGCGTGAAATGACTCTTAAGCTGACATACAAAAAAAAAGTAAGTGTTGAAGGAAAAAAAAATATGATGCAATTTTTTTTTCTTTAATACCAAAACATAAATATCATGTTTTGGTATTTTTTCAAGCGTTTGAATTTACTGTCTCTTTAAAAAGTAAAACAACTATTTATCCGACATTTATTGAAGTACTGTTAAAAAAATTACCATGGCAACATTTTATATCCTTCAGAGAAGAAAACAATTATTTCTGATACTTTTATTGAAATAATTGTTAAAAAATAACCATGGCAACCTTTTTTTATAGACGATTATTTTCATTAAACATACTGAATATTTTTTTTTAGAATTTTACGATTTACAATAAAAATGGTCAAGTTTTAGTTGGATGATTTTAGACAGGTCTCAAATAAGATGTTGGCATAGTTTTAAAAATTGCATCTTATTTTTAAATGGCAAATAACTAGAAAAATTCAGTTTAATTCTTAGGATTAAAAAGCAAAAAGAAGTAGTTACTAAGTCCTTTTGTGCCTATGTTGTGATTGTCAACTGGGAAGATATTGGCTGCATTTTTGAGGGTTTTAAATTTATAGTCTTTCGCAACACTATCCAGGAAAATTTGCAAAATTACATCATTGATTTAGAAAAATATCTCATTAACTGGAAGATAAAGTTAAATGTAGGCAAGACTGAAGCAGTTCTTTTCACTTGCAAAAAATCCTATAACCCTCCTAATATTAAAATATATTATAATTACATCACCTGATGTAAAGAAACTAAGTACTTCAGAATTATTGTTGATAGTAATCTTAACTAGAGATCGCATATCTACAACCTTAGAAATAAATTCAATGCTCAATTTAGAATACTCTATCCTTTAATCAATAGAAACTCTGCTTTACCTCTTCATCTCAAAATACTAATATCTCTCTTTTGTCTTCGTCCAGTATTAGATTATGCAAGCCCAGTTTGGGGTTCTGTTGCACGTACACATTTTGAAATTATTCAAAGGCTTGAGAAC
This sequence comes from Caerostris darwini, assembly GCA_021605075.1. NCBI lineage: Eukaryota > Metazoa > Arthropoda > Arachnida > Araneae > Araneidae > Caerostris > Caerostris darwini. Next base: position 671,261 of record BPLQ01007167.1, on the reverse strand, counting down.
AAAACTCTCAGAATGTTTATGAATTCGCCCTGGTACGTCTTCTTTCGTAATGACAATATTAGACGAGCTCTCTCGATTCCAAGTTTAAGACAATTTGTTCACAAAATTTCTACTAAATTCTATAATTATATGCAAAACATCAATAAACCCGTTTTAAATATCCTACAAAATTACGATTGTCATATTTCTTCCGGCAAACATAGCAAAAGACCTCGCACTATTCTAAATATTTAAAATTCCTTATCCTGCCGATTTTCCCCTGCTCTGACTGATTTATTACCCACAACTGTTTAGATCAGGGGTCTCCAAATTTTCCATCCTTCGGGCCATACTGTTTACTCCAGTAAATACCAAGGGTCAAAACCGTTTTAATTTTTCTGCCATTATCTATGATTACAAGATTAGTCGCCGAGTACGCGCTCTGATCGAGTATACGCTTACTAAATTCGTTCATATATTTAGCTTTTCCGTTCCTGAGGGATTTTCAGGATAAAAATCATATATTTGATTCAGGATATATACATTCCAAACATCAATATACATACATATGCGATACTCTTTACCCCAACATAACTACCGATGGTAACCGCGAGATGGTCACTAGTTTATAATGTTAGTGGGGTTCATTTCAATTATGTGTTACTTGTTATGCTGAAGTGAAATTTTCCGCGTATTATGCTTGTCATTAAGCTTCACCTAGCAAGTAAATAAAACCGATTTATTATCATTCTGTGTTTTTTATCCAACTTATTACAGCAACAATAAGCTATTCGCTGTCGCGGGCCGGATGGATGACACTGGGCCAAATTTGGCCCGCGGGCCGTAGTTTGGAGACCCTTGATCTAGATGAAAACAGTTCGCTTTTCTCCCAAGCAATTTTTTCTCCTAATTTTACCGTTGCTCATTATGTTTTATTTATTTATTTTTTTGATTACATCAACTGATTTCATCAACATTTACACTTTTAGAATTTTTTTTCTTTTTATAATTTTATTAAATAAATATTTCTTTTTTAAAAACGACATTGAGTTATCACTTTTTCTTATTAACTCAAAGGGCATGAGACCACCGCTATGTTTTAACATCTAACAAAAGAGCTAGAGGCAGCTACGCTGCCTACGGTGCCTTAATCTACAATAAGAGAGTCTTTAGCAAAAAGTGTTTTTCCCATAGCATCGAAAGAATTATGGCCCGTTTTGTGCTGCAGTAATGGATATTAAATACCTGCGAATTGTATGTGTCATCGTTATACGAATAATTTATGACATCATTATACGAATATACGAATCATAAACTATTTTGGCGAAACACAATTTGAAGCGAACAATGACAGAGTCGCCATTTTTAGCTTCAAACCTCTACTCACATTCTTAAACCCAAAGAACAGATTTTATAGTCACAGATTCAATGTACCTATATCTAAACGTGATAACGGAATTATCTGGTTGAAGTTGAATTCAAGAATGATGAGAATAAAAAAGTCAAAAATTTAGACCGCTAAGTATCCGAATTAAAATTAAACGTTTTGAGTTTATCCAATTAGAATTCATGTTATCGCATATTAAAAATGAAAACAAAAAAGACTAAAATTTACAACATTTATTACCTGAATTGAAATTATGTATACACGATGCAGGTGACTCGAATTTATGTGGTCCCAAATTGAAAACGAGAATTGTAAAATTGAAAACAAGGTCTACAAACTGATGGTTGAGTGGCCAGCGCTCTGGCGCTGGATACCATAGGTTTCGGGTTCGAGTCCCGGTGGTGCCATGGATGTTTGTCACGGTTCAGTATCCACTTTAAACTGTAGGTACCTATCTATTATGATCGTAGAACGTTGTGGGGTATTGTTACTTGGCATCCGTAGCCTATCTTCAAGCTACATGTGCCCCCTGGGTAGTGCTAAATGAGTAACAGCGGTGCAGCCCTTGCTTATGGCATAAAAGACAATATGTCTGCATTAATCTAAAAAATAACAAAGATTGAAAATAAAGTGAAAATTTATATCACTTTGTATCAGAATTAAATTTAATTCCTTCTGATGCATATGATTCGAATTCACATGATCGCAAATCAAAAATTAGAAATTACAGAGATTAAAAAAATAGAATTTATATTACTAAGTATTCAAATTGTTAAATATTACCTATGTCTATGATTACGATAAGATTACAAAATAAAAACCAGAATCATAACAGTAAAGACAAAATTGCTTCATTTTAAACCTCATATGATAAAGAGCTGAACAAATATATTTTATTATGTGTTATAAATAATATACAACAATACTAGAAATGAGCTATATTTAAATGATTTTCATTAAAGCTAAACTATCAAATAAAGGCTTCCTTAATTGCTAAAGATTAGCCATAATCCATAATTCGCCATCAAAGGAGCTTTACAGTGGGCTTTATCTATTATAAAAGTAAAATAAACATTCTGTGGATTTTTCCTGCTGTCTGGTAATCCTTAGATAACGATCCTCAGAAAATCCGGTCTTTGACAGCGAACTCGGGATAAAAAGAAAAAGTTTCTAATTAATATTTTACATGACATCGGTGATAACAACAGAGTTTGGTACGAGAGTGTTCCATGGTTTAATCTGATATTAAGTAAAGCCTCAGGGAATGAATGGCATTAAAACATTTTTGAAAGAATCGATACTTTATACGAAACCAAAGATCTTTCATTCTGAAGACTTTACTTCAAAGATATCACAAACTTCTTTACTTCAATTTTTTAAATGAAGAAAATGTGAATAAGTTTTCCATTACCTTCAATTTGTTTTATAGCAATAGCAATTCAGGGAAAGAGAATAGTAATTATGCCATATATGCTCCTTTAAGCCATGATAATTTTTTTTGTTCTAATGCAGCTGGCAAACACTTAGACAATTATCTTTGATGCCTTAAGGCAAGCGCTGCACCGAAGTTACTCACCTATGAATACCCAGGTGGTGCATGTAGCTTGAAGATAAGCTACAGACTTGGAGTACCAATACCCACGCAATACCCATCCTGTTAGACCGGGACCTACGGTTTAAAGTGGAACCTGTGGTACCGAGCGCCAGAGTGCTAGCCTCTCGGCTATTCAGGCCCGAGCGATAATATATGGTCCCTTGATTTTCATTATATTTAGCAAATTTCAATTTTTATCTTTATATTTTTTCTTACGGAATATTCTTTTATATTAATGTTTCTTCGTATTGGTCTATGAACCCGCTTACTTGTTAATCATTTATAATGAACAACAATATATCGAGGGAACAGAGTAGTGCAGTTAACCTAATATGGTAGTGGAGGAGAGTTATTCTAATGGAGGCTGGAAGATTCAACTATTGGCTCTTGCACCCTTGACAAACGTGAATACTGGTGGGGGCATGGATGTTTGTTAGTGGTTCGTAATCCACGTTAAACTGTAGGTAATTAGCCTAAAGTGTGCAAAAAAGGACCGTAGAGCGGCAAAACGAACATCTACCTTTGACGGCGGACTGTTGGCTAATTGGCTAGAACTCTGACCTTTGCTACCGAAGGTTTGAATCCTGGCGGTGGCATGTGGATGTTTGTGAGTGATTCGGAATCCACTTTAAACTGTAGGTCCCGGACAGTTTAGCCCTCGTGTGCACAAGATTACCGCAGAGCGACAAACCAAACCATATGATAAAGAACTGAATAAATTTATTTTATCCTGTGATACAAATAATATACAATATATACAGCTATATTTAAATGATTTTCATTCAAACTAAACTATCAAATAAAGGCTTACTTAATTGCTAAATATTAGTTGTAATCCATAATTCGCCATCAAAAGAGCTTTTCGGTGGCCTTAATCTATTATAAAAGCAAACATTCTGTGGACTTTTACTACTGTCTGGTAATCCCCAGATAACGATCCTCAGAAAATCCGGTCTTTGACAGCGAACTCGGGATAAAAAGAAAAAGTTTCTAATTAATTTTTACATAGCATCGGTGATAACAACAGAGTTTGGTACGAGAGTGTTCCATGGTTTAATCTGATATTAGCAAAGCCCCCAGGAGTGAATGGCATTAAAATAGTTTTGAAAGAATCAGTACTTTATACGAAACACAAATATCTTTATCTCTGAAGACTTTACCTCAAAGATTTTACTAACTTCTTCAGAGGATAATTTTTTGATACTTACGTATTAACGCTACCTTGGCTACAGATTTGGCGGTTTTTAAGTGCCGCCAATCTAACAGCTACAGATTTGCTGATTTTTGACGCCATTTTTGAGTGCTACGAAAATGCGTCTTTGGGATTTGCCAGAAACAGAACAAAATGCAATTTTATTTTTTCAGGAGCGAAATATTTTACCAAAAAAACGAAAATGTCCCAATTCCCATGACATGAAACTTTATTTTGGTAAACGTAAGTTTTGGAAATGCAATTTCAGTCAGTGTGCTTATCATGTGGGACTTAGAAAAGACAACTGGTTTGAGGGAAGCAGAATTCCGTTTGACTACTTTGTGTTTAAATAAAGTGTTTTGAATTTTGAAAGTGTTTTGATTTTAAATGAAGTGTTTTATATATTTTATTATTTGGAACAAAAATATTAAGTGTAGATTGGCGCCACTTAAAAACCGCCAAATCTGTAGCTGCGGTTGGCGTTCAAAAGATAACTGCGTGCTCGTGCGAACAACAAGATTGCTCTTTATTGGCGCAACTGTAGCCAAGGTAGCGTTAATACGTAAGTACCAATTTTTTTAAATGAAGAAAACGTTGTTGAGCCTTCCTTTACTTTCAATTTGTTTTAAAGCAATAGTAATAGAATAATAATTATGCCATATACTATTGTGTCCAAAAAGTAAGAACAACTTCAAATTTCAATTTCTCATCCATATGGTATTTCAAATGTTTTAGGTTGTTCTGTCCTTGACATCTGTGTCAAATTTTTAAGTCAAAATATTCATTAGTGTTTGAGTTACGCTTGGTTTTGTCAGATGCTAAAAATGATTCTGGCGATTTTTGAAATGTCTCTTCAATCGACTCAAAACGGTGCCTCCGGAGTGGTCTTTTGAGCTTAAGGAATATCCAGAAGTAGCACGATGCTAAATCACGGGAATACGGCGGTTGTGGAACGATATGGATCTCATTTTTGGCGAAAAAGTCACGAAGAATCAATGAGTGTGAGCTGGCGCATTCAGTGTTTTCGGTATCAATCGAGATTTGACGCGTTTGAGGCCCAAAACATCTTTTAAAATGGAATTTTGAAATTCCAACATCATCAGCATGGTCTCTAATTGTAAATCGACGATGTGCAAGCACTAAATCATTAGTTTTTGTGGACGTGAGCTTCGTTGGTTGAGGTTGTGGTCGACCAGAGTTCTCCATGTCTTCGACGCGTTCACTGCGTTCTTTGAACTGTTTATATCCCTTCCAAACTTTTATTTCTCATATAGGAATGCTAACTGAATGCCTTCTGCAACATTCGATACGTTCAAGTTCTTGCTCAATTAATTCAGACATTTCAAAAATCACCGGAATCAGTTTTAGCGTCTCACAAAGCCAAACGTAACTCAAACACTCATGAATATTTTGACGTCAAATTTCACACAGATGTCAAAGACAGTGCCAGCAACCTAAAAAAAAATTAAAATTCCATAAGCCTCGGGAATTTTAAATTGAAAATGGGTCTTACTTCTTGAACACAGAAGTATGCTCCTTTGAGAGATAATATATGGTCGCTTGATTTTCATTACGTTCAGCAAATTTCAAGTTTTACCTTTATATTTTTCTCACGGAATATTCTTTTACATTAAGGGGACCCTGTGGTCTAGCGCCCGTGAATTCGGCGAGTTTTCAGGATTTTTTGTTTTAATGACAACAATGAACAATGTTATTCAAACTTTATAGATATGTTAAATCACTTTAATAGTATACAAAAAAAATTTAAATTAAAAAAAAGCCTTTTTAAACAGTTAAGGAATGGCGCTGAAGTTACCCTCCTCATAAATAGGGATCTAGTGGTGGGTCAAGTTTGGGCTCGTTCACTTATCAGTAAACAAACATTTAATATAAAAAAAAAAAATTTAAGTTAATTCCTACTTTTTTTCACTCTATTGCAGAAAGTCCTTTATAAATAATTTTCATTCATTTTTTTAAGTTAGAAAAAATTCTCTTTCTCTCTCTCTCTGACACACTTTCCATCTCATTCACATAATTTATTCACATGTTCCATTTTCCATTTTGTTCCCTCCTTCACTCAGACTAGAACCCACAATGAAAAAAAGAATTTGAAATTTTTTTTTCCAGCGATCTACACGCTTCGCCACTGACGGTATTGGTTCCTATATTTATAACTATATATCTGATATAAGAGAAATTTTTTTCTCCGATATAAAACTAAAATTCATTAAATTTAATGAATGAATTAATATTTGAAAAAACTGTATTCACATCCAGTGTCATCCACTACAAGTTCAAAAAAAATAAACTCGAGTGGATGAATAAAAAGTATTTTATGAACGATTGAAAATGTGAACAAGATATATATATGGTGAGCGTGAACTAATAGTAGGAATTGAAAAACGAAAAACATTTTCTGATCAGTATGAGTATAGTTATCGCAGGAACTAGAATAAAAAAATTTTGACAAAATGGCGCGTTGTTGAAATTTACATGCAGAAAACAGACTGTTTTTTCATAATTTTTTTATGTAAAAAATAAGAGTTAGTTCGTTTATAAGTTTAAGTTAAGTTTTTTTTTGGTTCCAATGATACGTAATAACATAGTAAAATTTGACACGAATCGGCCAAGTAGTTTTTTTTCCCTCACACCGCGCAGAAAATAGTAGTTTCGAAATGAATGATTTTGAAGTTTAAGGTAAGCATATTCTCAATAAAATCAGTTATAAATATGTACTTACACTTAATCTGCAATACCAGTCATGTCATACAATGTCCCTTCTGTTCTCTCATGTTCTTCTGCTTCTTCGGATTTAGCTTTTTCCAAGCTGTTGTGCCCTCTGTGAAGCATTCATTGAATGTACAAGCAGCACAATATTTTCACTTTACTTGACTTGACGTGACTTTGTGATTTATGCTCGACTTAGCTGCTTTATCTCAATTTATCGAATTACTCTTGAGAAGATATAAGAAACAAGTAATAGAAAAAAAAAATTTTTTTAACTCAATTCCTACTTTTTTTTCACTCTATTGCAGAAAGTCCTTTATAAATAATTTCATTCATTTTTTTAAGCTTACCTGGCACCATCTATTGGTAGATACATGCAACTTAAATCTAAAAAAAACTATAATTAATGAATGAATTCAATTTAATGAATGAATTAATATTTGAAAAAACTGTATTAACATCCAGCGTCATCCGCTACAAGTTCAAAAAAAAAATGTATTTGAACTCGAGTGGAGGAATAAAAAGTATTTTATGAACGATTGAAAATTGGAACAAGATATATATAGGGAGAGTGTGAGCTAACAGAAGGAACATGAAAAAAAAAGATAATACTAAGAAAAACAGATTTTCAGTTAATCAGTGGACTTCAACTGACTCCAAAATTATGAAATAAAAAGCACCGAAATGTTATGTCGTGCAGAACTTCTGTCACTAAATAATACAAAAAGATTAGTACACGCATACACTCACAACGAAAAAAAGAACTACGGAATTTTTCGTAGAAAATTAATTAGTGAAACAGTTTTGTAATAAGGTTCATCGCTCAAATCAAATAACCAAGAATAGGAAAGGACTTTATATCTAAAAGCCTGTTTAAGTTTTTCTCTTTGTACTTCATATTTAGTGCATTGGAATAAAATGTGTTCTTCGGTTTCAGGTTTTTTGTATCTTGAACATAGTGGAGACGACGTTAATCGAAATCTATGGAGTCTGACTATTGAAAGATATGTTTTGGCGCGGAATCATGAAATTATTACTTTTTCTTGTTTCATTGTTCATTTCAGGTTTTAAATATTAATTTTTTTTTGATGGAAAAAATGTCTTTTGGAGAAATCCAATTTAAAATTATTGTATCTGACGCGGATTTTGCTAAGGAGTCTACTTGTTCATTTTCCTGTATGCCAATGTGACCTGGTGTCCAAATGAATTGTGAAAATAAAATGGAATTTAAATTTTGTTCGATTTGATTTCCAAGCACAATATGTTGAGGCGTCGATGATTATTTTGCCGCCAAATTGATACTTTGGCACAAGTTTCCATACGCAAGAATTGAAACTTTCATTATTGTTTTGAGTGTTACTGCCGAGACATATTTCTAATAGATCATCGGCAGTTAAATCCTCGTAAATCGGTTTCAATATTTCTTGTGCTTCATCATCTAGAGCAGGTGGTTGTTCAAAGGTTTCCAAAGTGCCTTCAGTTTCACTTTTACGCCATTTACACCAAGATTCAGAGCCTACCGGACACTATAAGTGCTGTGGATTATGGTTAGTCTAAAGTGTGCAAAAAAGGACCGCAGAGCGACAAACCAAACCTCCACGGTTGAAGGTGAACAATTGAATAGAGTTCTGATCTTTGGAGCCTCAGGTTCAAATTCTGGTGGTGGCATGGATGTTTGTGAGTGGTTCGGAATCCCTGTTAAACTGTAATGCCCGGTCTAATTAGCCTAAAGTGTGCAAAAAAGGACCGTAGAGTGACACACCAAACCAAACGTCTCCCCTTGAAGGTGGCCTGATAGCCAATTGGCTAGATCTCTGACCTTTGGAACCTCAGGTGCGAATTCTGGTGGTGGCATGGATGTTTGTGAGTGGTGCGGAATCCACGTTGAATTGTAGGTCCCGGTCTAATTAGTCCATAGTGTGCGGAAAATGACTGTAGAGTAGCAAACAAAAACACCATTAAAGAAAACCCAGAAATTCTAAACAACAGCCCTCTGTTTGTTTTTTGAAAACAGCAAAAGTAACATATACCCTGAACTGGACACAAATCTTTGACCTACTATTCGGTAATTGACTTTCACGACTAGTACTGGTAATAGTAAAGATCTACCGGAAAACATATTTTACTAAATTAAATCTCATTTCGATTGTTCCAATGCAGCTGGCAATAGAAAGAAAGTTAATCTTTATTCCATAAGCAAGGACTACACCGCTGTTATTTTTTATCACTATCCGGGGGGCACGTGTAGCTTGAAGACATACAACGGACGCAATTAACACTACCCCCACAACGCTCTAAGATTATATTAGATGGTGACCTACGACTTAAAGTAGATTCCGGAACACTACGAACATCCATGGCACCGAGAACCACAGCGATAGCCACTCGGCCAGCAGGTCCCCGACCGATATTCTGCTACTACTACTGCACCACAACACATCACTGTGCCTAGAGAGTTGACCCTCTACAATTTGGGAATGATGTGGGTGAGAAGTCTGATTAGACTCTGTGACACTCTACGGTCATAAGTTCAGAGAAGGACCTACGGTTTAAGTGGATTCCGAACCCCTATAAACATCCATGGCACCTCCGGGACTCGAACCCAAAACCTGGTTTACCGAACACCAGAGCGCTAGTCACTCGGCCATCAGGCTCCTAAATCCCATGACAATTTCATGGAAATTCTTTTATCTAAGTTATTTTATTCATCTGGTTAAATACAAAATATGTTTCCTTAAAAAAACATTATTATAAGAGGAACTTCTTTTATCGTTTTCATTAAACAAGATTTACAACAAAAAAATATTAAAAATTGTACATGAAGTAATTTTTTGATTTCTTTTCCTCTAAACAAACTTCTATAAGTTCTTCTTAATAACACACATTTGCATACATTGATAAAAGAAAAGTTTTGCATTATATCCTAAAAGAATGTCACTTTAATTTAGAAAAGGGATATCCATATATTATTTCCTTGAAAGCGTATCCGTGTAAAAACGCATATCGTTGAGCTAATGTTAGAAAAAGCTAACTTACTTCGCAATTTAAAAGTAATATAGAAACTAATGTGGTAATAAATAAAATAAGCTTTGGAGGTACTTTGCTTTATAATAAAAAGAAATGTTACTTTAAAAATACTTTTTTTGTAGAAAATTTAGGATTTAAAAAATACTGTTTAATTTATTTTAGAAATATCATTGAAATTTAATGCAGCTATTGTAAAAAGCATAATATTTTATTAATATGAAATTCTAATTCTTTCAAATTAAGGCAAGAAAAAAATTATGTAAGCATTCAGCTTAATTAATTTGTGTTGTTGTTGTGACTAATCCTCAATGTCCTGCAGTGCGGGACGAGCATCCCATGAGTAATCTAATCATGGATGGAGGGAAAGGGGCAGCTTCTGTTGTGATGGAGCATCCTTAGGGAGAAGTCTGATTCGGCTCCGTGACTCTCTTACAGTCATGTGATACCGGGACCTACGCCTTAAAGCGGATTCCGAACCACTACAAACATCCATGGCACCGCCGGGACTCGAACCCGAAACCTGTGGTACCGAGCGCCAGAGCGTTAGCCACTCGACCATTCAAGCCCAATTTATTTGCGTCCAATACTGTACTAATCGTTTTTAAGTTGTTAATGGAAAGTTAATTTTTTTTATAAAGACAACAAGATATGCCAAATTGGCCTTCGCTTAGCAATAAATATCGCTATGCAATTGTTTATACATATGTTATAATTGTTTAATATATGTTAGTAAGCATTTTTTTAATTATTTTTATTCAAATTGTTTTATTAGTTTTTGTGTAAAAGGTTTTTGTTTTGCGATTATAGGCAATTTTCATAAGCAAATCCTAAATATACCCTTACCACTGCGACAAATTTGGAGATTGGCTTGGGGAGGTATCTCAATATGGGTTATCGGCTTTCCTCGAAGCCACTAGAAACTACTCGAATAACCCGATAAGGTTATTCACTTACCAATTTGCTCAGAAGATAAATCCTTAAAAAATCATCTACCGCTCAGTGATCTATGTGAAAGGTTCCTACAGATGAAGTGGCTATTAATCGATTCTATTAATTCCATTCAGTGAGTTGAGAGTTTCTTAACAGTGAGAGTCTTAGAAATTTATATGAAAATATTTTTCTTGCATTTTTCTATTTTCTGGATATAGGTAAAGGCCATATCGCAAAATAGGGAGATTTGGCGATTTTTTTGTGGCGCCAACTGAGCGATAAGTCTCTTGTAGTTTTTCAATTCACTTCCCTTACTGTCTCAACCCTCAACTCCGCGGACATTGGCGAGAAGATTTTGTGATGCCAAATTCCAACGTCCGCTATTCTACGATTTTAGCTAGTTAAATTTCGCTTTTGAAATCGAATAGTGTTTCACTTTATTTAAAAGAACATGTAAACAAAAAAAATTAATGAGCCCGGTTTTCATTAAAATGTATAATAGATACAACTAAAAGTTACCTAATAAAAAAAAATCATATAAAGTTATTCATATAATTCATACACAATCAATACATCTAATAAATACTCGTTGAAAATGTAATTGAAAAATTATTAGAAAATGAGGATAAAATGAATCCAAATAATAGAATAAATAAATAAATAATATAAAAATCGAAATCCTTACACCAATTTCAATTTGCCATGTTTGAACATACCTAACTGGAGGAATGGGAGTATACCGATGCTCAATAACACAAAAAGTTTATGAAGCAATTGGTCAAAATATTATAGGAAGGGTGTTCTGCACTTTAGGGTTCCACTTGTTTATTTGACGATTTTTTCCTCTGCGGGTTTCGACAAGTTTTCTCCAAAATAATTTTTTAATGCAGTCGGCAAATTTTAGACGATTATCTCTATGTCATAAGCAAGGGCTGTACCGATGTTACTCATTTAACGCTATCCAGAGGGCATCGAATATGATACGGACGCGAGTAACGTACTCTCGCAACGCTCTACGATCCTAATAAACTGAAACCTACGGTTTCAAGTGGATACCGAACTATGACACCGCCGGAACTCGAACCCGAAATCTGCGGTACAGAGCTTCAGCCATTCAACCATCAGGTCCTCTCCTAAACAAACAAAATGGCAAAATTACAAAATACTGTGGTTTGGGATGTTCCGTTTGACGTAGAAAATAGGCTCGGCGATATTGGAACCTTAAAGTGCAAAAATCCCACAAGAACTAACACATTCAATAGTGACAGGAATGTAACAAAATTTAATAACTTTGAAACTGTATGAAGAAACAGTTGTACAAATACTACAACAAGCACTATCGAATTATACAAAGAAGATATTAGATGCGATAGAGTTAAAAATAATGGTTAAATTTTTTTATAAACATTAACTAATCCTCAGACACTATTTTGAGGATATTGATTGTATTTTGTGGGCCAAATCCTTCAAAATGAAATACAGTGCTCGTGACTTGATATTGGTCAATCGTTAAATTATCTTATTTAAGCAAATTGTGTTATGTTTCATTTAATCAATGGAAACAATTTCATGATCTGAAAAAGGAGATCACGTTAACAAATGAAAAAAAAAAAAAAAATAAGAAGAAGAGGATGAGTTCACATTGAGAATTTGAAAGTATTTAAACAAAACTTCATGAATCGATCAATACAAAATAATCCATTGTTGGATCTTAAATGACATTTTTCAAAATCTATCATTCAGTTACTTAAAACTTCATGTTCTGAAAATTGAGTGCTGTATATGTTTTTTTGGGATATTTTGACACATGAAATAGATGAGATTGGAAAAACAACAAATTATATTGGATTCTGTTTCAAGCTAGTAAAGAGGATAAATTCTTTCAAATGGCTTCCGAATATCATCTTTTTATACCAGTAAACGATAACTTGGAAACGAGAACATTAAAAATGTTTTTCAACATTCCAGTGTTATTGACCACTATATTAATACTACGCGCATTAAAATAATTACTATTTAACAAGTTCAATACCAAAATATTTTAAATAATTACATTTTAATAAACTAAATATTTTTTTCTCTTCTTTATACCACATGTTCACTAGACAACTGCAATGCATCCATTCTCATTTAAGAACTTTAATGAGGATCATAAACAGATTCACGAAAGGGGTATTGATGTCAGACTTTCAGTGATACAACAACTGAGCATGTACCGATCTCTGAATAACAATTACTATTTGACAGTATAAGGGAAAATCAGTTGCGTTACAGACTAATACATAAATTAGAAGACAATCTCTTTTATTTTTCTTAAGTGCGTTATGCTTTATGTTATTGTTCTAATGCAGCTGGCAATACAGAGACAGGTAATCTTTATACCATAAGCAAGGACGCATCTCTTTTACTCATTTAGCACCACCCAGAGGGCACGTGTGGCTTGAGGATATGCTACGGACGCGAGTAACACTACCCCCACAAAGCTCTACGATCCTATTAGACCGGGAAATACTGTTTTAAGTGGATTCCGAACCACTACAGACATCCTTGGCATTGCCGAGGCTCGAACCCGAAACCCATGGGACCGAGCGCCAGAGACCTAGCCACTCGGCCATCAGACTCGTGCGTTATGCTTTATAGATTAATAAATAAACTGGATGTCGATCTCTTTTTATCTCTCTTTCATAAAGACAAAAGCCTGCGTATGTTTTTCATTAGATAACATTTCACTTGATTTTTGGTTTTGGTCCCAGTTTCATTTGTTTGATAACTCAGTAGGAGACAGTCATCATCCAATTGTAGAGATTTGCCTTATTGAACTTGATGAAGAACTTCTAGTTTTTACTTAAATAAAAAAAACTGAACTTTTATAAGTACTATTGATTTAAACTTGACCTTTTTTTTAAACCAATTAACTATAACTAGTGTATTAGTTTTGAATAATTGCTCATATTCGTATAACTGTTCTAGACATTCAGATCATTATTTAACTCCAATTTACATACTAATTGTTTCCTTTTAAGACCCTTTAAGTTAATGTTACTCTTGGATTTAAAGAGCTTTCCTTTTTTACGACATGCTACATATCTCACAAACTACACATAATTAGTTTTGCTCATAAAAGTACCTTTATGGTATTAAAGGAAGTGATTACCTTTAAAAAAAAAGGCTTCTTTAAGACCATTTTTTTTGTAAAATAATAAGGTCATTTTATGGTATGGATTTGCAATTAATTTTCTTCTGGAAGTTAAAACAGTAGCAAAAAAAAATTGTTTCGTTATACTTCTGCGTCCAAAAAGTAAGACCCATTGTCAATTTAAAATTCCCGGGGCTTGTGGAATTTCAATTTTCTTTTTTAGGTTTGCTGGCACTGTCCTTGACATCTGTGGGACATTTGACGTCAAAATATTCATTAATATTTGAGTTCCACCTGACTTTGTGAGACGCTCAAACGGATTCCGGCGATTTTTGAAATGTCTGAATTCATTGAGCCAAGAACTTGCATTCAATTTTGTTTGCGGGAACATAGAGAATGTTGCAGAAGGCATTCGGTGAGCATTCCTATATCGGAAAGAAATGTTTAGAAGTGGTATAAACAGTTCAAAGAAGGCAGAGAACGCGTTGTCCAAAAAATTTAGGATTTGGTGCTTGCAAACCGTCGATTTACAATTAAACACCTTGCTGGTGATGTTGGAATTTCAAAAGCATAGGTCCATTTTGGGCCTCAAACGCGCCAAATCTCGATTGGAAAAACCGAAAACACTGAATGCTCCAGCTCATACTGCATTGATTCTTTGTGACTTTTTCGCCAAAAATGGCACCCATTATCGTTCCATAACCCCCCCGTATTTACCCTGTGCGACTTCAGGCTATTTCCTAAACTTAAAAGCCCACTCCGGGGACACCGTTTTGAGTCGACTGAAGAGATTCAACGTGAATCGGCGCGCGCTTTGAAGGCCATCCCTGTCGATGACTTTTTAGCGGTGCTTTTAGGATTGGAAAAAAAATTGGCCTAAGTGCATTGAGTCCGGAGGGTGAAGGTGATGAAATAAATTTGGAAGAATAAATGAAGAGTTTTTGAAAAAAAATAATTGGTCTTACTTTTTGGGCACAATATTATATGTATGCCGTTATTGCATATTATTCTGATGAAATATCCGGGTTAATGTTTAAGAAACAGTTGTTTTTCTGAAATCGATTCTATGAACAACAACCCCTATGAAATGTGATATACATAATACATGATGGCGGAGGGTCACTTTACTTTAGGACTACATTGAAAGCCAAAGTTGTATTTCGAAAAAGCATTTAATATCTTTTCATGGATGGTGGATTAAAACGCCTTTTTCCACTGATGACAATCGAATTTATTTTTGTCATCGCCTTTTTAGTTAAGCATTACAAATATAAAAATATGTTCGATACATGGTATACATTAGAAAACTGAATGCTATTTTAATATAAAAGCACTATTTATTAAAAGTTCGATATCCTAAAGGTGTTTTTCTGTTATATTGTTACAAACTTTTTTTTTATTCTAATGCAGCTGGCACACACTTAGACAATTGTCTTGGATGCCTTAAGGCAAGCGCTGCTCTGACGTTATTCACTTAGCACTACACAGAAGGATAAGCTACGGAAGATAAGCTACGTACGCGGAGTAACACTACCTCCTCAACGCTCTACGATCATGTTAGATCGGGACCTACGGTATAAAGTGGATTCCGAACCACTGCAAACATCCGTGGCACCACCAGGACTCTAACCCGCAACCTGTGGTACCGAGCCACTCGGCCATTCAGGCCCATATTGCGCCAAATAGAAAGGGCAAAAAAAGACATTATTATTCATTTTAGAGAAAGAAAAGATGGGCCTGATGGCCGAGTGGCTAACGCTCTGGCGATCGGTGCTATAGGTTTCGGGTTCGAGCCCCGGCGCTGCCATGGATGCTTGAAGTGGCTTGGAATTCACTTTAAAGTCCCTGTATAATACGAACTTAAAACATTGTGGGGGTAGTGTTATTCACGTCCGTAGCATATCCACTATCTACGCGTACCTCCTAGGTAGTGCTAAATGAGTAACAGCGGTGCAGCCCTAGCTTATGGCATAAAGATTAACTGTCTGTATTGCCAGCTGCATTAGAGCAACAACAGAAAAAGAAATGACGAAAATAAAATGAGTAAATTAAAAAAGTCTTGGACTTAATAACCACATACTTAATTCTATTTATATATTTTCCCCCAAAATTCTTAGTATTTTATTGAAAATTAAAAAAATATATATGTAATAGAATTATCATTTTAAATTATATTTATTTGTAATTTTATTCTATGAACATTGTGTCACATATAAAACTTTATCTTTAAACTTTTATACGTTTAAAATATTTATATTTAAAGTGAACTTAAAATTAAAAATAAGAGGACATTAATCAGCTTACAAACTATTTATGAAATTATAAAACATGTTAAATTATTGTTTGAATGAGAAAATCAGCACTGTATCTATTTTTATATTTGATTTTTTATCGTTGAAAATAATTAAATTTGTAACTATGCTTCTTCCTATCTACTGGCAAGAGATCCGCCTGTAGAGTTCAGGAAAAATGCTCAGTTGATTTACAGATTCCCATCCGGAGAGGAAGTGTATTTCTCGCACACTGCGCGTATCCGAGTTTTGGGTGTTCGGCTGACATGAAGTTCATTCATGAATCTGTAATTATCTGTTCTTTAAAAGTTTTGCATCTTATGCTGCATAAATATTGCACGTCTTTAATTGCATGCGTATGGAGTTTGTGCGTGTGTCAAAAAAGATGTGAGTTCACAAACCTGTGTCTCAAGTATCTCAACCCAATCACTCCCAGTTACAATCTGATTGAGCAACTTGCACACTACAAATTTAAATTATCTCTGTAATTAGCATATGTAAAATATAAAAATATGAACTACATGTATGAAAACCTATATTATATTGAATCCTTAATCCTTTATAGCATATTAAATTGCATTTATTGACTTAATTTGAAACATTATGCGATTTCGAGTCTATTTGCTTTCTGAATTAGATGTTAACTAGTTATTACTATTATTATTATTTTTTGAGGTAAGCCTCGTTTTATACTTATCTCTGCCACAAACAACTCACAAACGAATGAAAGGTGGGTTTTGTTTTTCCTGAGTTCTTTTGAAATGGAACTGTCCTACATTTGCGTGAGGATGGAAGAAAAGTCTGTATATTGCCTTCAGGCATCTTGACAGTCGATGAGAGAAGTTTATACATATCCCAATCGTCATCGAGTCATCTTAATTCTGAAAGAAATAACCTCAACGGACGTCGACAGCGGATTTAAACGTTGTTCCTTCTGCATGTTACCTCTGGCCACAAGTGGAGTCATTTTTTTATATATTTGGAAGCATTTTCTATTTGGAAGTTTATTTCTAAAAACTTTTAAGAATATTTATTTAAATGGTCTATTTCGAAAACTATATATGTTATATTACTCGTATTTTTTTAGAAAAAAATTATAAGCTTATTATTTTTACACAATAAAACGTAGTAGTTTTTCTAGAATATTTAAAATAAATATATAAAAAATACAAAGTCTTAATTGCTAGGTTGTTTTATAGTAAGACGATGTAATTTTTTTAAAAGTAAGTAAATTTAGTATAACAAACTATTTCATATAATTAAATATAAAGGAAATATTCTTGTAGTTGAACGATGAATTGTAAATCATTAAAATTTCTGTTCTTTACTCTTGGATTTATGTTGAATTATAAAGAAAAATTATTTGGAAAAGTCTAACTATACAATAATATATAAAAAAAAAAATTTTGAAAAAATCTAACTATACAACAATATATAAAATAATAGATCGATCGCTCCTTATTTTACGATTCTTTCTTATTATGCTCTGTCTTTTTTTTCTATTAAGCAACATGCAATTGTTTATAAGAGTTTTTCTGTTATAAAATCAAACGACAAAACAGCTGTAGATTTTCTTTTTATATAGTTTGCATACATGCAAAACAATATGTTGAAACGGATTTGAACAAAACAATTCCAATATGTTACTGCAAACGAATCCTTTGTTGAAAAAGTTCGAAATTGGAAAATACAGATGATTTTCTCGGTAGAGAAGAGGTTTATTTTTCTTTATATATATAGAGAGAGAGAAAGAGAGAGAGAGATTCTAAAATAGAAATCTTGTTTCAAAATTATATTTCAATATAAGAAGGGATATTTGTATACATATTTATTAGTTTTTACTCCTATTTGTAAAGAAATGAAGGAACGTTATTAACGGAAATTTAAAAAAATTTAATACAGGCACATATTTGAAAAAAAAATAATGGTGAAATAATCGTATCTCATATTCTATATATTGAAATGTAAGGAATAGTTTAACTTTAAAATATGCAGAATATGAGATATATTTTTTTTTATTTATTAATTATATTTGGTGTTTTCTATTTTTATGAAACGAAAATATATAACTATTTTATTAAAAATTTTTTCCCCCAAAAAAGTTTAAAATAGAATATTATTTATTAAATAAGTTAGAAGTTTATGTGATAAGTATTGATAACAAAAATATTTCAAAACTTACACTTAAACCTTTGATAACCCTCAATTATTGAATGGCGGTTTACTAGTTATTGACAAGAAATAATAGTTTGCGATATCTTAATTTGATGTTCGATTATTTATTTATTTATTTTTCGACAAATCTTTTGAATATTTTGGCTAACCAAAATGTTGTAAATCCTCGAACTCTTTCTCTTAATTGAAGCAACACCTTCAGGTGCCACCCATAGAAGTGTTCGTTCACAACTAAAATGACAAAAACCAATGTCACACATTTCCTTAGATAACGCTGATTTTACTACATTTCTTCCATTGTAGTGGCAAACATTCTTCTTTAAAAAATCCCCGCCTTGTTAAACAACTTATTCCAACTTGCTATCTTACATTACATGAAAGATAGAAATACATAAATTAACGTATTCAAATTAAACTTTGCTAAAAAATATTTCCCTAAATGTAAGAATGGGGAGTGATGGTGCCGGGCGACTTGCACTCTGGCGCTCGGTGCCCCAGGATTCGAGTTCGAGTCCCGGCGTTGCCATGGATGTTCGTAGTGGTTTGGAATCCACTTTAAACCGTAGGTCCCGGTCTAGTATGGCTGTAGATGTATATATATATATATATATATATCGGGTGATTATTTTTTCCTTCTATTCTAAGGTTCTAAGTCTATCTAATTAGGAAAATGGGTACTTACATATTAACGATACCTTGGCGACAGTTGCGCCAATAAAGAGCACACGCGCCAACCGCAGCTACAGATTTGGCGGTTTTTAAGTGGCGCCAATCTACACTTAAAATTTTTGTTCCAAATAATAAAATATATAAAACACTTAATTTAAAATCAAAACGCTTTCAAAATAATTCACGCATGTAATTGCTCCAATCTATAACAGTTTTATCCGATAAATCAAGTTGCTTTTCACAAAATTTAATCGACGTCCACTCCTCGCACCAGCAGTATATGAATCTCAAAGCTGTACAAAATGGAATTCTGCTTCCCTCAAACCAGTTGTCTTTTCTAAGTCCCCCACGATGAGCACACTGACTGAAATTGCATTTCCAAAACTTACTTTCACCAAAATAAAGTTTCATGTCATGGGAATTGGGACATTTTCGTTGTTTTGGTAAAAAATATTTCGCTCCTGAAAAAATAAAATTGCATCTTGTTCTGTTTCTGGCAAATCCCAAATACGCATTTTCGTAGCACTACAAAATGGCGTCAAAACTCAGTAAATCTGCAGCTGTTAGATTGGCGCCACTTAAAAACCGCCAAATCTGTAGCTGTTAGATTGGCGACACTTAAAAACCGCCAAGTCTGTCGCCAAGGTATCGTTAATACGTAAGTACCGGAAAACGTTACGAAAAAGAAACTTTTTAAATTGCTTGATAAATCAATAAAAAAGTTAAGATTATAAAAATGTAAATACCACCATAAAAAGTTTACTTATTATATTCTTGAATTTAAATGTAATTTGCGATTAGGAACAGAATGTGGCTAAAAGTAGAGACAGTTGAGAAAAAAAAAAGGAAGCTATTGAAAAATAAAGGAAAAATTGAAATGAAAGAAGGGAGTTGAAAAGTTTCCAAACCAAAAAGAAATTAAGAGTCTTCGAGTTCTGAATCAAGCACAAATGTGTTTTTCGTTCGTTTTCAAAAAATAAAGACTCCCCATTTTTTTTTTTTTTTTTTTTTAATTAAAAAAAAAAATGGGAACTCTTCTTCTTTTTTCTTTATTTTTAAACTTTTTTTTTTCTTTTTCTTAATCAGGGAGTATAAATTTGCAATAAAAAAAATTACAAAATTTTCCGATACCTCCGAGAATAATACTCCATTGAAAGTGGCTCTTGGACAGATTCAGTAAAAAACTTCGAAAATCAGATGCATTAGCATGTTAATAACTAACAGTTAAATGTATCACATTTATATTTACATGTATTGGCATATTAATAATTATTATTATGTTTAATAACATGATTAATTCAGATGAATTAAATGTATTATTCATGCAAAATCTCGTGAAAAACTTTTCGTCGTAAAAACGTCGAAAAACAACAAAATTGCGTTTCTATCCCCCCCTCCCCCCATAGCCCTAATACATGAAGTGTTACAAAAATAAATTATTAGATTATACTATCATTTATTGTATAAATATTTATTAGGTTTTGTTTGTCGCTCTACGGTCATCTTGTGTACACTTTGGGCCAATTAGACCGGGACCCACAGTTTAACGTGGATTCCGAACCACTCACAAACATCCATGCCACTTCTAGGATTCGACCCTGTTGTGCCAAAGGCCAGAGCGCTAAATTGGCCAATTGGCCATCAGTGCACATATTTATTAGGAGGTATAAGAGTGAATTGGGCAGATGGCCGAGTGACACAGGTTTCAGATTAGAATCCCGGTGTCGTCTTGTTGTTTGTAGTGGTTCGGAATCCACTTTAAACCGCAGGTCTAGGCTAATATGGCTGTAGAGCGTTGGGCGTAGTGATGACAATCCTACCCCGTAAAAAGAAAACATCTCCTGTATAGAAATCTGCCAGCAGGCAGACGGCCTTGGTCCAACATGGGACTGTTGCGCCACTGAAGAGGATGATGATAAGAGTGATCCTCTCATATCTTTGATTGTACTGGTGCCTCTGTGGGGCAGCTGTTGAGTGAGGAAGAGATTGCTTTTGATTTATTAATGCGACATGGTCTTCTGGACCTGGTTCATAGGCTTAAACCAGGGAGATAAGCAAAAATACAGCACTATTAAATGTTTTAATTTAAAATATTTGCTAATCTTAGTTATTTTTATGTTAAAAAATGCAACATCAAGCGCGTCTTGTCGAAATGTTGTCATGCCACACATTCGGAAATTTGTGTAATAAAGAATTTAATGTAACTCTTTTTTAACCACCGTAAATTCTTTTGAATCTTGCTATCTTTCTGTCAGTTATTATCTTTAATATTTATTAACACTGACAAATCTAAACTGAGAATTTGTTAATTATTAATGTTCATTTTTTACATCTAAATTTTTTTTTAAAATGATGCCGTTAGAAACTTTTAGTAAATGAGAGATATTGCAGTAGCCTTTTTAGTAGCAGGTAGGGACTTTATATGTATTTGGTTTCAGTTCTCGAATAATTTATTATTATTTGGCTGAATTACTTAACTTTTTAATACGCTTTTATTTGTTTCACCTGTATGTTTGTTTGTTTGCATGTTTGTAACTGACTCTTTAGGCCCGATTTTGCCCTACTTTAAGTGATCAGATTTAATTTAAACGTTGTAGACTTATCAAGGACCGACGACACTAAAATATTTTGATCAGTTTATTATCTCATCTTGTTTAGGATCGCCAGGATGAGTGATTTTATTTTAACTTACGAAGAGCAATTTAACCCATGTAGAATGAAAGTACCTAAAACATTCAAACCTACGTGGGACAGCGGCACAACGGATAATGCGCCTGACTACATATCAGGAGATACCCTGTTCGAATCCTGGCTGGCTCGACATTTTCGCATTTAGCCTTTGTTTTCCACACAATTAAATTATTGCAAGAACTATAGTTCCAGTCCTAAGTACCGGGACCTCATTTAAATTAATAGTTTAAAAACACTAAAAAACACGCTTTTAGAGTTAATCAAACTAAAAAGTAAAAAATAATTGTTAACATAAGAATAAAATGACTGACGAGAAAATGAATGACACTGTTCTAAAAGCGTGGGGAGCTCGATATCAATCGTTATAATTTTTCACTAGTTTCATTCCGAAATGCAGAGTTAGTTTAAAAATGTCATACAAAGCACCCCACGCTTTTAGAACAGTTATTTTATTCTTATGATAACAATTATTTTTTACTTTTTAGTTTGATTAACTCTAAAAGCGTGTTTTTTAGCGTTTTTAAACTATTAATTTTAAATTAATAGTTTAAAAACACTAAAAAACACGCTTTTAGAGTTAATCAAACTAAAAAGTAAAAAATAATTGTTATCATAAGAATAAAATAACTGTTCTAAAAGCGTGGGGTGCTTTGTATGACATTTTTAAACTAACTCTGCATTTCGGAATGAAACTAGTGAAAAATTATAACGATTGATATCGAGCTCCCCACGCTTTTAGAACAGTGTCATTCATTTTCTCGTCAGTCATTTTATTCTTATGTTAACAATTATTTTTTACTTTTTAGTTTGATTAACTCTAAAAGCGTGTTTTTTAGCGTTTTTAAACTATTAATTTATTATTTCTATTAATTACTTCGCAACTTTATTGTGATTTGATTAAAAGCTTTTATAT
This sequence comes from Caerostris darwini, assembly GCA_021605075.1. Lineage (NCBI taxonomy): Eukaryota > Metazoa > Arthropoda > Arachnida > Araneae > Araneidae > Caerostris > Caerostris darwini. The sequence goes on along the minus strand of BPLQ01007167.1, from coordinate 648,550 downwards.
TTATGACTTTATCCTGATATGGTTCAATTATATAAGGATTTTACTATTATTTGGATACACTGCTTTGTAATATCATTATTTTACTCAATTTATTTTGTCATTTGGGTGAGTTTTTGACGATTATCATTATTTGACTGATGAATTAGCTAATAGTTTGCAAACTATGTGCTGGACAGTTGCAGATAACTTGCAAATTTGGAGTTATAATTTGCATATAATATGACTGCCATCTGATAGTATGTCGCTACAAATAAGAGTAATTTTTTAGCTATGCGACAGAATTTATACGACTTTTTGAGGTCTTACTTTC
>BPLQ01007167.1:630791-644220 GCA_021605075.1 Caerostris darwini | reverse complement strand
CCAGATATTCTGTCAAATTATTATTACCAGATATTCTGTCAAATTATTATTGCCAGATATTCTGTCAAATAATTATTACCAGATATTCTGTCCAATTATTATTGCCAGATATTCTGTCCAATTACAGATGCAGGATATTTTGTTCAAGTTACTCCAATTACTGTCCAATCTACTGTAAATTTTTTTTTTTTTTTCTGAATTATATTTCCTATTAAAATCTATTTTCTTATTAATACGTCGAAATGCGAAATGCTGATTTCAATATACTATCTGAAATACATGATGTGTAAGATGCATTAAAAACACATAGATAGTAGAGTTATAATTTCATTTCCTCATGTAATAATACATAATCTGAATACATTTTCAATAAAGAAAAACAACGAACTAAATACAACCAAATTATAAATTAGAAAATAGTAATTAAGTAGCTAGTCATTCACTAGCATGTTATTGAATGTCACACAGTAAGTCTTATTAAAACATGCTCCGTATTAAAATAAAAAACTAAATTTGTAACCATGGTTCCACCTACGCAACCATGTTTCCTCGTAACCGCGGTCTCTCCTACGCACTGCAAGAACGCTATTTGCAGTGTACAGAAGAAATCGTCAGTAGGTATCGAGACTCTCACCCCAGAGGACGCACGGCGCAACAGGCGCTGAATTACAATTTATCTTCCCGAGAACTAGAAGTGGAATTCTTCCACAAATGTATAATTAGATGTTTTAAATGAGTTAAATATTGGATATCTATAATTGTAATTGTGATACTTGTGAGAGTCAAAATAAATCTGTGTGTTCTTAAAATTGTGACTCGACTCGATTACACCCATATCCAGCTGCACAAACAAACGACATCCACTACAAATTAGAATAAACTAAATAAAGTGTAAGCAAATAGCTATTTAGTTGCTTATCATTCGCTTAAACGACATTCCGATTCGACTTGTTATTTCATTTCAAATTTCCCGCAGTAAGTAAATAACTGTCAAGCCACTATTTATCTACAAACTTAGTATTTCTTCTCAAATTTATATCCGTTCGAACATATTACGCATTAAAATAGAAATTAAATTAAATTAAATCAAAGAAATCAAATAAACTACAATAAATTGAAATAATCAATAGATACGAAGCCATTGTTCATTCATGAGTAGTGTGTTTCTTTTTTTTTTTAATTTTTTAGAATCCTTATCCAAAACTTATTGCCTCCTGAAATATAAATTAAAATTAATCAACCCTACTCGTGTCTGAGTGACAACGTGCGCCGTTGTTGAGCATTAGGACTGAGATTGAATAAGCTGGCGGCTTTGTTGTAGACACTGTTTCCAAAAACGAGGAGTTTCAATTACGTTTGTGATGATCAGTATCTCGCATCGGACTACCTGGTTTTTTCGTTTTTTTCCGGAGTTTCCGGAGTTTTCCGGAATTTCTCCCAGACGATGCGCACGTGCGAGGCAGTTGCCCCTAAAAGCCTTCCCGGAAGGCACTGCCCCCTTTCTTCAGCGACACGGAGCCAAGTCCGGCTTCTACCTACAGATGCTCCATCACAACAGAAGCTGCCTATTTTCCCTCCATCCATGAGCACATAACTCATGGGGTGTCCGTCCCGCACTTCAGGACATTAAGGGTTAGACACACACAGAAGTAATAAGAATTAGGTGCTAATAGATATAAAGACACTTCTCATCCGCTAATGTGACATTTCGTTTCGAATTTCACAGAAATAGTTTCTTCTAAACAGGGGCTGGCCAACCCAAATAATCTTGCTGTCCACTTTGGAAATGCATCCTAAGTAAGCGCGCCGCATGTAAAATTACATATCCCCATATTAGATTGAGACCCACTCTAGACGTTTTTTCGAGTGAAAAATTGAAACAAAATGAGTTATTATTATTATTGTGTTTACTATTTTTCTTACATGTAAACATAGATAACATAATGATAATGATACTAAACGCACATTGTAAATAAATGTAGAACACTAAAAATGAAATATAAAAAAATATATCAATATAAATGAAATAAAAGAATGAAATCATTGAAGAAATATTTATTTTACTAGCGCGATATTTGTTTCTTCACTCTTTCACTTAGCTTTTTCAAATCGATGCACGTATCATGAGTTCGCAGAATATAATTTAATTATTCTGCGAAACTCATAACTGTAAATATATGTCATAAAACTCATATCTGTCATACATTCGCAAGAATATTATTTTAAAATCAAAATTCCGGGAACTCATAAGTGTATATTCAGAAATAAAACAGACGATATCTGGCATATATTAAAGTGAATATTATTTTAAAATCAGAGTTAATTTTTTCTCATGATTTGAACAGTTCATTTTTAAATATAGGGGTGCACATATAATGTATTTTTTAATACAGTGGTTTTCACTGCCTTGACCATTATAAAATAAATATATTTTGTAAAAGTGTGATAAATCTCAGGGGCTGGAAAAATGTTCAAGGAGGGCTGCGGGGTGACCATCCCTATTCTAAAGCAATCTGTTTTAAAGTACGAATTAAGTTTGAATAAATAAAATAAAAGTAAGCAAATATATGTTAAGTTGCCTGTCATTAATTCGCGTAATATTTTGTTCAGAATCTAAAATTCCTATTCAAAACATGCGCTGTGTAAAAATACAAATTAAATTCCGAAAGACAAAAACTGTTATTTTAAAACTTTTAATTTACACAAAAGATAATAAAAAAATATGCCAAATTAAACAAAGTATTAAAAAATTCATTTACTTCAAACCTTGTTAAATTTTTATATCTTAATCCAGTCTTACGCAAAATTCTTTTCAGCTTTATTAGTTTTTGTTCTATTCATATTCATACTTATCATCGCTAAGATAAGTGTTCTCAAGCACAAAGCAAACTTTCTGAAGGGATATCATAAGACACTAGCCTAGTATATATAATACTAGGACAGTACTAGTACAACCCTCTGCCCGCCTTGAATATTTTTTCGGAACGTGAGATTTATCACACTTTTATAAGATATATTTATTTTATAATGGCCAAAGTAGTGAAAATACATTATGTGTGCATCCCTATATTCAAAAATGAATTGTCAAAATTATGAGAAAATATTTACTTCGATTTTATTGATGAGTTTACAATTATTTGTTCACAGAGTAATTAAATTATATTCTGCGAACTCATGATGTGCGCGCGTCTTGGAACATCTAATATAACAGGTTTTATGTTTCTCTTTAAGTGACCTCAGTGACCATATTGATTGCTGATAGCAGAGCAAACCAGACTCATAGTTGAAGTTTTTAGTGCTTTTGTTTCAACTTACACCTGCACATAGTTTCTCTTGCATAGTTTTTTTTTCTAAAATGAAATTGACCCAACACAAAACACGCTCAAACATAACGGACGCTAACCTGCAACACCCATTGCGATGAGAAAATACCCAAATGGAGATCGATTTGCAAAAGCTAAGTGAAAGAGTGGAGAAATAAATACAGCACAAGTAAAATAAATATTTTTGAATGATTTCATTTTTTTTATTGCGCTTATATTTATATATTTTTTATATTTCATTTTTAGTGTTCTATATTTCTTTACAATATGCGTTTAGTATTGTTATTACTATATTATTCATGTTCACACGCAGGAATAATAGTAAATGCAATAATAACAGCTCCTTATGTTTCAATGTTTAAATCCAAAAAAAGGGTACAGTGGATATAAATCTAATATGGGGATATATAATTTTATATGCAGCCCCCGGAGTTATAATACTTCTCCAAAGTGGCTGCAAGATCATTTGGGTTGGCCACCCCTGGTCTAGTATCATATGATACTAGGCTCTCCTCAAAACATTTACGTCAAACGGAATTTTTATATCATAATGCAATAATGCTCTAAATAATAAATAATATTTGAGTTGTTATTTTACTTTACCCAGGGCAATGTTGGGAAAGATATCGGGTGAGGATAGAAAAATATTGATACATTTGAGTCTAAATAAATATTCTTCAATTTGCAACATTTCTGTTGAACTGCAAAAAATAATAATAAAAATTTCAAACAAAATATAAAAATCTGCTTTTAAATTATAATAAATAATAACGGTTTTTTTTCACAATTACGGACTCTCTAGTTTTGATATGTAGGTATTTAATATAACTTTAATATATATTTGATATTATTAAAATTATATTTGATATCATTGCTATATATTTCATATATAGCTATAACTTTTATTATATAATTTAATTATTTTGCCATTAAATTTGATCATTCTTAAATAAGTTAATAAATTAATAATTAATTATTATTGAAATGTCATTATTAAATTAATAATTAATAACTAAAAATAATTATTAATTATATCATTGTTAAATAAATAATTTAAATAAAGTTATTTCTTAAAAGTTCACTTTAAAATGTAGTTTAATTTTTTGTATATTTTAAACCTGAGGTGGCTTTAATTTTGATTAATTACATTGATTATTATAGATTAAATTCATAGTGATATTTTATAAGTGTAACGTTTTGCATATGAAAAGTCATATTCAAGAATAAAGTTATAACTAAATTTTGTGTACTGAAATGGTATTCTACTGTGTCGTAATAAATTTAACTTGTACTAACCCTCAAAACATCAAATCAAACGTTTAGCAAATTTTTCTTTTTTTTCTTATTTCAAATTTTAATCATTGCAGAAAAAAAACTGTAAACAATTTTTTTTTTCCAGTAAATAAATCAAATATGCATTTTAAAAAAATATGGAATATTGCACATAAAAATACAGTTGATGTAAATTTCTAAGGGCATAAAAATTTCTAAATATATACAATAACAACTATAAAACAATTACATTTACTTATTTAAATTTTTAACATCAAAAGTAAAACTAAAATTGCTTTTATAAAAATCTAATATAATGTGTAGCGCTTTTTAAGATGGTAAATTTATTAGTAAATTTACATTCACTTACCTCTACAATACAAAAGGAATCACAAAAAAAGTATTTAAAAGTCACATTAACAAAAGGAAAACATATAAAACAAAGAAAAGATTTTATAATTATATCAATTACAGATTAATAAAATTTTTTGATAATTTTATATAAAATGAAAATTATATCAGAATTATTTAATTTTTTAGTGTCGAAGCTCTGTAAAAACCGAATTAATAAAATATTTCAATAAAATGTTCTATATTTAAATAAATAAAATTTGAAAACGATTAAACAATTAGCTTAGATTGAAACGATTAAAATATCGATTTTGAAACAATTAACTTGATTATCATCCTTTTTAGTTTCTTAAATAAGTAATTATTGAAAAGAATAACAAAATGATTATATTAAAAAAATATTTTAACGAAACCTTTTGATATAATTATCTTAATCCATTTTTTTGTATTAATAATGTTTCAAAACCATACAATTTTTATTTAAATTCAGGTATTAAGTATTATTAAAAAATTAGAATAATAAAAATTATAGATGAAGCCTTTTTAGTCGAATTTATTATTGTAAAAACGATTTTATGCAGCCAAATGTGAAAACGACTTTATAGAATTTTATTGTTTTTATTTTTGTAACAACAAAATTCTATAAAATTGTTTTCACATTTGGCAACAGTTCATGAATTGGTTATTAAGTTTACAAATTTTTAAATAGTTCTTCTTTAACGAAAAAACAAAAGAACATCAAAATTGACTTCTTAAGAATCATTTGCGCTAAAAAGGTATTTTTTCCCATCATTTTTAAACTACTAAATTTATTGCTTAACTGTTATTGTATTAATTCCTAAGAATATTACATCATGTAGTTTTGCTTTTATATTTCTTTTTCTCATAAATTTTTGATGGTTATTATAATTTTGATTAAACTAAGATGGATGTTTTAATTAATTAGTTAAAAGTGAAAATTGATTATTTTCTATGACTATTTTATATTTTCAACGAAATATTTTTTAAATAATTTTTAAACAAAAATTTATTTTGCTTCCATTTATGCATTTAAAATTGAAAAAAATCTTTAAATATTTAGAATATTTGTTGCATTAATTTAAAAAAAAATTTTTTACTTCAAAACTTTTGAATGTGAATACAATTTCTTGTTTTTTTTCTTATCATTTGTAGCTACAAAATTTATTGCTTAACTAGTATTGGATTAATTCCTACGAATATTGCATTGTGTAGTTTTGTTTTTATATTTCTTCATACTCACAAATTTATGATATTATAATTTTGATTGAACTGAAATGAATATTTTAATGACTTAGCAAAAAATTGAAAATTGATTGTTTTGTTATGGCTAAATTATATTTTCAATAAAATATTTTTGAAATCACTTTTAAGATCGAACAAAATTTTTCTTCATTTTTTTTTTATGCATTTAAAATTGAAATATATGTATATATATACATATATTTATGAAATATGATTTATGAAATACTTTGGATTTGTAAAATGTATCAATAAGTATATTAATTTATGTAACAGTTAAAAGTTAATAATTTTTTATACGGCTTTCAATAAATATTTTCATTTAAATAAATATTTATTGCAAAAAAGAAATATTCTGTCACCATTCCAAATAAATTTTTTTTTTAAAAAGTGTAAATAGAATTTAAGTAGAAAAGTACACATTAAATATTAATAATATTTATGAGAAATATCGCAATATCGCGAGTATCGCAATATATTTATGTTCTTATACGTTTGTATCCCCTTAGCAAATATTTTTATTAATCCTTGTGTATGATAGATATAAAAATTAACTAAATAAATTTACCTATTAAATCACATTTTAAACACAGTTAAACTTATTCATTCGATACCTTAAAATAAAAATAAAAATAAATTTTTAAAAAGTCTGAGAAGTAACGATAAAAAAGTTTTTTATATATATTTTTTCATAAAAATTAGTTAAATTTTAATTAAATTTGTACTATATATTCAACTTTATTGAATAATCAGACTATTATCCATAGAATGTTTCTAAGAAAATGGTTCATATAATAATATTAAAAAAAATTATAATAAAGAACGTATCATTATGATGATGAAAATTATAACGTTATTCATATGCACATTATTCATATCCAGTTAGCAAATATTTATACTAATATTTGTGCATGATTGACAAAAAAATTAAATAAATAAATAATACCGATTAAATCACAATCTAAACACAGTTAAACTTATTCTTTCGATATCTTAAAATAAAAATAAAAACAAATTTTTAAAAAATCTGAAAAGTACAGATAATAAGTTTTTTTTTCATAAAAATTAATTAAATCTTAATTAAATTAATTAATTTTAAATTTGTACTATATATATTCAACTTTATTGAATAATCAGACTTGAAATTGACTCATGAAATGATTCTAAAAAAATGGTTCTTATGATAATATAAAAAAATTATAATAAGGAACATATCATTATGATAATGATAATTATAACGTTATTTATATGCACTTTATTCATATCCAATTATCAAGTATTTATATTAATATTTGTGTATGATTGATAAAAAAATAAAATAAATAAACAATACTGATTAAATCACAACTTAAACACAGTTAAACTTATTCTTTCAATATCTTAAAATAAAAATAAAAATAAATTTTTAAAAAAATCTGAAAAGTACAGATAATAAGTTTTTTTTTTCATAAGAAGTAATTAAATCTTAATTAAATTAATCAGTTATAAATTTGTACTATACATTCAACTTTATTGAATAATCAGACTATTACCCATGTAAAGTTTCTAAAAAATGGTTCATATGATGATATAAAAAAAAATTATAATAAAGAAGGTATTATTGTGATAATGAAAATTATAACGTTATTTATATGCATATTATTCATATACAATTAGCATTTATTTATAGTAATCTTTATGTATGATTGATATAAAAAATAAATAAATAAATGATACCTAAATCATAATTTAAAAAATCATCATAATCTAAAATAATCTAAAATCATCGAAATCATAAGTAAATCATAATTTAAACACAGTTAAACTTATTCTTTCTATATCTTAAAAAATATAAATAAATTTTAAAAAAATCTAAAAAGTACGGATAAAAAATTTTTTCTCAAAAAATTAATTAAATTAATTAGCTTTAAATTTATGCTATAAATTCAACTTTATTGAATGATCAGACTATTACCCAAGGAGGATATTTAAAAAAATGGTTCATATGATAATATAAAAAAAAATTGTAATAAAGAACTAATAATAAGAGGTAATTATAACGTTATTCATATGCAAATTTTTTTTTTAAATATTAAATTAAGCTAATTTAATTAATTTATCAAATTAATTAAATACTTACGGCCAAACAAGTTCCCCAAAAGAGTGACTGGCAGACAAAAAAGAAGAACCAACAGGTCTGCTATCGCCAAATTCGCCATGAACTTGTAATAAACAGAATGCAAGGATTTATCACGCGTTACAACGATATACGCACACACATTTCCAATGATCCCCACAACTAGTACCACTCCGTAGGCCACACAATACATCACCGTCAGCAGCACAGAGTACCTCAAAAAGCACCCTACTGGTATAGTGCACTGGACAGTATTGTTCGAAAAGTTTCCAAAAACATCAGTTGATGGTCCTACAACCGGCCATTGCACGGAATTTAATTCTGAAGCATCAAAACTGGGCTCTCCCATGATAAAGCACCAACTGGGACTGCTTTTGGTAAAGACGGAAAATTGTTTACCACATTTAGGGGGGGAGAACGGTCTTCTGAGGGAGGTTCTCTTTCAATCGTTTGGGGATGAACTCCCGTTTTCCCGTCTTTCCAGCTAACCGGGGGTATTTTCCTGGAGCAGCGACATCTACTGGAGAGGTTGGTGTCAGATAAAGTTGGAGAACTTCTTCCCCAAAAAAGAGAAACCTTAAGAGGGGATTTTTATTTGCATTTCTTTAACCAGTGAAATGGTTCGTCAGCAATATTTAGAATTTATTTGTTTGTTTGTGAAGGAATGATTTTTATTTGCATTTGAATATGGTATTCTTAAATAATCTTCTTTTAGTTTTGTATAGAAAAATGTTTTAAGGAAAATTATTTCTCCCTTTCTTTCACTACATTTTCAAAAAATAGATTCTTAGAGCGATTTATTAAATATTCGAAAGAAAAAATGTATGTTATTTTTTTGTTAAGGTTATTTTAAAAATGCAAATTATCATTGCAAATTTTGAAAAAAAAATTGCAATGATATTGCAAGCAATGAAAAGGTCTTTTAAAATACTTCTTGGATCAAATGTGTTTTGTTTTGTCATTCCTTTGTTTATGATAAATCTCGTTTACATTATGTTTTCTTTGCATTATTTTGACTGTGTTTATAACTTATGTTTACCGCAAATGGAAATAGAAAGGTTTTTAATAACTTGAATAAAATGAAAGTTGTTGATGCATCATATAGATTTGCATAATTGTTGATGAATATAGATTTGCATAATTGTTGATGCATATAGATTTGCATAATTGTTGATATATGCAAGTTGTAGCAAACCATGCGATATTCTTTATTATAATACATACAGATATTATTCAGTTCTTAAAGCAATCAATCTAGAACATAACCAGTTGTAGGAATCGAACCATGTCTTTTAGAACATAATCGAATGCGCTCTACCAAGAGAGCATGAAGGAGGATTCATATATGTGGTGCACGACTCAGTGGTTCAACAGTAAAGCAGTGTCCAGACGAGAGAGAAAGAAGCATATCTATCTTGCTCTGAGGGTCCCCGTTTGATCTCTGTTATCTCTGGCAATGAATGACACTTGGTCGAAAACGGGGTCAGCAAGAATACGTTTGATGTGTGGAAAAAACGACTCTGGTCAGAGCGGGGCTTTCACACATTGCACACACAGAGGGGTGTCAAAACCGCTTTTTAATAGGTTAGCGAATCTGACTTCATAGTTGTCGTACTCTCGTGTGGATGGGTTTAACATGCGCATCTGGTATGCAAGAGAGATCAGGTTCGAATCCACTGGCGGCACTGTTGTTGTTGTTGTTTTTCTCTTATCCCACTTGGTAAACAGCAACATCTAGATCAAGTCCAAGAACCCGTGTGGTCTTATGGAAGAAGGGAAAGGGGCAGCTTCTGTTGTGATGGAGCACTCGCAGGTAGAAGTGTGACTTGATTCCGAGTCGCTGAAGAAGGAGAGCAGTACCTTCTGGGAGGATTTTTTGGGAGGAACTGCCCCATATTTTCGTATGGTACGGGAGAAAACATTGAAAACTCCCACCAGGTAGTCCGACTAACGAGGCAAGATGCTGAACATCACATACGTCATCAAGCCTCCCATTTTTTTTAAACAATGTCTGCAACAAAGCCGCCAGCAGATTGAACCTCAGCTTTCATGCTTACCAACGTGTTGCCACTGAGTCACGAGTCGGGAGGCACAGTTGTTGTCACAGATATGAAAAACGAGGAAACCCAATGGCAATTGTGACAAAGCATCTCGTATCGGTAGTCAGGCTTCCTGGTGGACTCTTTTCAAGTTTTTCCCATACGAAGCGCAAATGTGGTGCGGTTTCCCCTATAAGTTCTCCCGGAAGGCAAAGTTCTTTTCTCGACAGTGGGATTCGATAGAAGGAACACTAAATCCCCCATTTTGGCATTATTTTGATATATAAATCCCCCATTTTGGCATTATTTTGAGATAATAATAAAATGTTCCAAAAAATATTTGAAGTTTTTTTTTTTTTATTTCACTTAAAACTTTTTTTAATATGATAGAATTACATATTGATGTAGGGGGAAAAATTATTACTGTCTTAAGAATAAAAACTACTTCCAAGTGATGCAGATAAAAATAAGGCTTTTTTTTTATATGAGAAATTATTTTAACATTTAGAAAAAATAGTTCGAATTAAATCACAATTTGCATTTAAATTGTTTCTCTTAGAAAGAATCTCTTTTTAAGAATCTCTTTTTCTTTTCTTAAGAGATACGAAGTTTAACAAAGTTTTCTACTGATTCAGTATCTATTCTGCTTTAATGAGCGTGTGTCTAGTACAGGGGTGGTCAACCCAAATGATCTTGAGGCCCACTTTAAAAAGCATTCTAACTCCGCGGGCGCATATAAAATTATATGTCCCCCTATTAGATTGACACCCACTATAGACATTTTTCGGAGTGAAAAATTGAAACAGAATGAGTTATTATTAGTGCGTTTACTTTTATACTTACATGTAAACATAGATAATATAATAGTGATACTAAACGCACACTGTAAATAAATATATAACATTAAAAAGGAAATATAAAAAATATATAAATATAAATGAAATATAAGAAATATATAAATATAAATGAAATAAAAAATGAAATCATTAAAAAATATTTATCTTACCAGTGCGATATTTATTTCTCCACTCATCATGAGTTCGCAGAATGTAATTTAATTAAATTCTGCGAACTCATGACTGTAAACTAATAAACAAAGCATGCAATATCTGTCCTATATTCCCAAGAACAATATTTTAAAATTAAAGTTAATTTTTTCTCATCATTTCTACAGTTCATGTTTAAATGTAGGGGTGCACACATAATGTATCTTTTAAACCATTGGTTTTCACTACTTTGGGCCTTATAAAATACATATATTTTGTAAAGGTGTGATAAATCTTACGGGCCGAAAAAATATTCAAAGAGGGCCGCAGGTTGGCCACCTCTGATCCTGAGTATCTGAAATAAATTGTTAAATCTTAAGTCAAAAAGTTTTATCACAAGTTTTTTTAGCTTACTATTAAAATTCTAAAAGCATTGCAGAGATATTTTTTAGAAATATCTAATTTTTTTCTGTCACATCTGACATTTAAATTACATACAAGAATAGAACCTGTTATATTAGATGTTCCAAGATGCGCGTGCGTCATGAGTTCGCAGAGTATAATTTTATTATTCTGCGAAAACATAACTGCAGACTTATAAATAAAACAGGCCACATCTGTCATGTATTCGCATTGTAATTTTTTCTCGTGTTTTCGACAGTTAATTTTTGAATATATGGATGCACAAGTAATGCATTTTTTTAATACATTGGTTTTCACTACTTTGGTCATTATAAAATAAAAATATTTTGTAAAAGTGTGATAAATCTCGTGGGCCGGAAAAGTGTTCAAGGCGGGCCGCGGGTTGCCCCATCCCCTGATCTAGTACCCAATTTCTGCTCCGACCTAGATTCCTGAAGTCAACATTATGTTATAGCTTATTTAAAAATATATCATTGAGCTTTCTTATTTAAGTTCATAGATAAAAAACTAAACCTTAATTACCATTTCAATTCAATGATTTTTTTAACTTTGAAATTGCTGAAAAAAATTTTTTTTTATCTTCATATATATGCATGGTAGTAATTCAATCTGTCCTATTTTAGAAACTTCAAAAAAAAATTCCAAAGGGAAATCATTTTTTTTTAGTCAATATCTTTATAGAAAATAAATTCATTGAATTCGTTTTACTTTTTTTAAAAAGGAAAAAGTCCAGGTAATCCGAACTCAATAATGTCAATCCCTCCAATTGACATTATCATATTTCAAAATAAATTTCTTTTTGATTATATTTTTTTAATTTAAATTTAAGTTCAACTCGTGGTCCAGCTGTAAATGTAACTATAAAGTGGCTTCTTTTAGGAATGAGTAGAACTGACGGCGTGTGTAAGCATATCGCATCTAAGATCAGTGTGCGTATTAAGAATTTCTACGGATGTTCTCCTGTACAACCTGCATATGAGAAGCAGCTATTCTTAAAATTCCAAATTTCTTTCATCAGTTGTCGGCAGGCTATTTAGTATATACATAAGTGAATACGGTTGACACCAATGCACATTGCAGACCTATAAATATATATGTGTGTATGTCCTTAAGGATAAGTATTCCTCATTAAAAGCTATTTTTAGTTGTTGTGTGTTTGATTGTTCCTCGCTATGTTTTTATAAAATTCAAAATTACCTTTCTCTCTCTCTCTCTCTCTCTCTCTCCCTATCTGTAAATTTACACAGATACAAGGTGATTAAAATTAAAGTTCCACTTTCAAAACGCTGTAATAAAGAATCCCTCCTCAAAATGAATTCAAATTTGAACTGGAGATACTTGAAGAAGGGGGAAACGATATGGTATTAACCGATTTTTTCCATCCAATTTGACATCCTTGCCATGATAAATGGGCTTTCCACTCACAGTGTCATAACAGTCGGAGGATTTAGGAGTCATTTTTTTCGTCAAAAAACCGAAACAATCAAGCACATTGAACACTACAGTTGATTTAATGTGCAACTCATGCCAAATACGTTGTCATTTCAATTCAAAATATCACCGGCAGCCGAATTCACTGTTTTAAAGCCGCTTACAGCACCATCTATTAATACACTTCAATTTTTTTTTTTTTTTTTTTTTTTTTTTTTTTTTTTTTTT
>BPLQ01007167.1:580860-625417 GCA_021605075.1 Caerostris darwini | reverse complement strand
TTGGCATTCTATATCTTATTGTAAATATTTTATCTCCATGTATTGTAGCATTATAGTCCTTGTTACAAGACGTACAAATCATAAAAGATACTTGTTTTAAGTAATTTTGATCTGCGATATCTATTTTTCTGTTAACTGTCCCTAGTTCAGCTAGACACAAATAGACAACTTTATTTAAATTCACCCTGAGAAATTTATGAGTGACTTTTCAGTTGCGCCTAAACAAATACTAGAATAACGTGGCAGGAGCAGTTCGAATCTTATTTTTCATTAGGCAAATTCAAATCACCAAAGTCTTGAAATTGAAACTGTTTCCAACCAAGTCAACGCCTAAGTTAAATAATGCCATTAAACTTTGCAGCCTTTAAGTTAAACCACCTTTTAAAAGTTGAGTTGGAGTTCCCGTCGTTTTATTGATTTGTGCTTTGAAAGTCAGAATATTTCAGAATAGTTTGTGCCACTTCACTTTCAATGTTAAAGAATAGATTTTTCCTTAATTACGTACATGAGCGTTTAAGTATAAAAGTATAACTAAGCATTAAGTATAATAGTAGTATAACTAAGCATTAAGTATAAGTTTCCAGACATGCAAAGTGAAACGAAGGAATTCTGTACTGCAAGACGAAGTACAATTGTTTTTCCCGCAAAACGACTGTAATCCATCTTGCAATTCAAACCGAATACACATCAATTATTGAATTCATTTTAGCATCATATACCGTCCTGTGGAGGCAAGGTGTAATTTTTGTTGGTGTTGTTAAACGTAACAACACCAACCAACTATGGTGGGCCTCGTGTTCTGAGTACTTTTAGGGATAACTGCCCTGCATTTGCATGGCGTGTGGGATATAGCACAGAAAAATTAACCAGGCAATCGGATTATAGATGTGAGATTCTTTATAAAATCTGTCACAATTACCATTGAGTTTCCTCGTTTCTGAGATTTTTCTTCTTCCTCGTTTCTGCAATGAACGCCACCACTGGAGCCTCTCCTATGCTAGTTGTTGAAGTTATTCCCTAGCTCATGAGGGAAGCTCGGCTTAATGAATAGCTAGTTGTGTTTCTGTATTAGGGAAGTCCAGTTCTAAAGTCGTGGTCTGATGGCCGAGCGGCTAGCGCTCTGACGCTCGGTACCATAGGTTTCGGGTTCGATTCCCGGAGGTACCATGGATGTTTGTAGTGGTTTGTAATCCACTATAAACCGTTGGTTCCGGTCTAACAGGATCGTAGAGCTTTTCGGGGGTATTACTACTCCGCATCTGTAGTTTATCTTCAAGCTACACGCACCTCCTGGGTAGCTTTAAGTGAGTAAGGTTTGTGCAACGCTAAGTTCTAAAGTTGATAAGTGAAGTCAAACCTGTGACTTCCTTGTGTATGCCGGTAATGAACGTGTTGACTCCATAGCCAGAAAGTCCTTCCATTAGCTCAAGGAAATGGTAAGGGGAGTGTGTTATTCAAATGTGTGCTTGCAGAATGTGGATGCCCTGTACTAGGAATCTATGTAGTGCGTCATGATTAGAGCTTAATCTACTACATATGTATTGATACATTGGAAATTAATTTTAGATCAAAATCCATGGCATTCAAAAACAATCTTTGCTATACCTTATATAGATTATTCAAATGATTAAAATCTAAAAATGGTTTCATGTAAATATATTTAATTGTTTAAAAATAACCCTTACTAAATAATAATTTTTTAATTGACACTCCTTTGTAGCTTGTACAAAATTCAGAGGGTATTAAACTTCAAGCAAAGTGTTTTCAATCCCTTCAGGGGTTCCCTATGCATTATATATTTATCCATATATATGAGTACAATACACGAATAAAGACAGAAACAACAATAAATTATAAGGCGTGACAATTTATTTTTTTAACAGCAAGCATCATCCCGCTCTTGGCCCAGTATTAATGAGAGTACATGATAGAGAGGGCAGGAGATCGCCTATTCAAATCGATTTCTAGCGTCCTTTACAATCTCTGCCTTCGGAAACAAGGTAAATCGATAGTGCAAAGCGTGCAACTTTGATTGGCAGGGTGTGATGGGAGTTTTACGATTTTCTCCCTTACGAAATGTAAATGCGGACAGTTACCCCTGAAAATCCCGCCGGAAGCCAATATCCTCCCTCATCGCATGTTGATGTTTGGATATGTAGAATACGGAGACCACCATAAATAAAAAATAATCGGCAATGAATTCACGAGATGGTTATTGTTCTAGACATGGACATCAATCTAATACAGTAGAACCTCTGTAAGTCGAACTTCAAGGGAGACGCCAAATAATTCGAGTTATAGAGTTTTCGACTTATGCAGGATTTCGACTGACGCTGATTTTGTAAGGAGATATTCGACTTGTAGAGGGTTTAGATTCTTTCTAACTTATTTTGAGTTAGAGAGGTAAAATAAATAAAAATTCAAGTTACAGAGGTAGTAAACATGTTCATATGCAACTTAAAAGTTATATTACGTACTACAATAAAAAATCAAAATAATTTCGAAACAACCTTAAAATAAAAAATATTATGTATTAAAAAATTATTTTATTATTATTTATTTATTTTAATTTTATTATTATTATTTATTTTTTTTGCTTTAGACAATTCGATCGTTCTCTATCTCTAGCATTATCTAAGCTATAAAGAGCAGAAAATTCTTTTTCTTTCGAGTTGCTATTTCATAGAATTGGTTATTCTATTTACTCTATACTCATACATTGTTTTCTAAGAAATACTGCCGTGCATTGTCGACAAATCTTTAAATTCGATAACTTATTTTTCTTCGAGCTATAGAGGTCATTAGTTTCAAATGATCAAGTTGTAAAATCAAACATTGCTAATGTTCGAAATACAGAGGCCCAATTCTTTTTTTTCGAGTTACGGAGGGAAAATATGTAACAATATGGCTTGTGGGGATTGACTCATTATTTCGACTTATAGAGTGGTTAGTAGAGAGGGTTGAAATTTCTAGTAATGGAGGTTTTGGGGCTTGAAGGGAAGGGAAGAAAAAATTTTTTAGAGTCCTGGAGGTTTTCGACTTATCGAGATTCGACTTAAAGAGGTTCTATTGTAATAAATATTGATGGACATAAATCTGTATATCATAAATAAATTCAAAACAGAATGCTATGTGAATGCCATTGGGGGTTTTCGATCAAAACAGCGTGTGCTGCGTAACAGTCTCTCACATACCTAGTCATCCTGCTGAATTAGCTACATCTATGCTATTTTAGTAGCAAATGACTTAAGTCTAGGTGCCTCGGGTCTTACAAAATATCTCTAAATAAGTTATTTTTTTAAAAAATGTAACATAAAAGAAACTATTATGGAAATAGAATGATATTTTGCAACAATAAAATACAGACAACAATAAAAACAATCTTTATTATACAATCTTTTACAAAACAATCTTTATTATACAGAAATATACGATTTATTTTTATTTCTAAATAATATTTCTCGCAGAAAAAACTCATTTTAAAAAAGAAAGTTGGAACCGTACCATAAAGCTAATCAATCATAATTAAAACAGTAACTTTATTCCAACAAGTACAAAAACAGTACAAAATTTTTCAATGCATCAAGAAGTACTGATCTGAAGTATTTTAGGGTATTCTTTCAATAGTAACTTGTTGATAGAAAATTCATTAACTACTAAAATTGTATTTTTCCCAATAAAAAGAACACCAGAAAACTGTTATCGATTGTTAACCTCAATATACGAAAGGTCATCTTAAACCAAAAAATAATAAATAAAAACACCCAAGAAAAATAAAGGGTAAATTCCCTGACAACAGGAACTGATAATCGGTTTGTTTTCGTGTATTACGAGGTCAACCATTTCAAAAAACTTGTGGAATCTATAGTGAAGTTGTTTTAAAAATAGGTTAAGATGTGAGATGCCAATGTCATTTTTCTTGAAGTAAGCAATAATAAAACAAACAATAACGCAATTTACTCAAAAGTGAAAAATAAAAATCTGTAATTAAAATGTGAGAAAAATATTTAATCCATATAGTCACACTTCAAGATATTCACTTAAAGATATCATCGATTTAATTTTCTTGCTAAAATATTAAAAATTTATTTCTCAAAGAATAAACTGAAATTGTTGTAATATTTAAAAATATAATACACCGCCAATAAGGAATCAAATAATTTTTTGTATGAATTTTGCAATGTACAATGTATATACAGGGTGATTATAATTAAAGTCCCACTTTCAAAATGCAGTAAAAAAAGAACCACTCTTCACAATGAGTTCAAATTTGAACTGAAGATACTTGAAGAAGGAGGAAACGGTACAAATAGATACAAAAAAGGTTTCAAATAGATGGCGCAGTAAGCGGCATAAAGAAAGTGGATTTGGCTGCCAGCGATATTTTGAATCGAAATTACAACGTATTTGGCATGAGCAACTGTAGTGTTCAACATGCTTGATTGTTACGGTTTATTGGCGAAAAAAGGGACTTCCAAGTCATTCAACAGTTGTGACACTGTTAGTGGAAAGCCCATCCACCACGGCAAGATCATATCAAATTGGATGGAAAAAATCGGTGGAAATTTTTCTGTTGCCATACCGTTTCCCACTTCTTCAAGTATCTTCATTTCAAATTTGAACTCATTGTGACTAGTGGTTCTTTTTTTACAGTAGTTTGAAAGTGGGTCTTTAATTATGATCACCCTGTATATTAAAAAATTTCCGGATTTTTTTTTTTTTTTTTATACAGTGAATCGATGTGGTGTGTGGTCTTCGCGAGTTTTTTGCCTCCCTCTGATCTTTTACATTACTAAACATGAAAGAAGCAGAAAATTCTCCTCTCCACCGCAAGCGATAATAATACATGACACGTAATTGATTGCCTCTTGAATGCACTACTAACTTACAAATTTATATTTACATTTCTGTAGGTCGGGGAAGATCTTTCTTTTTCTATTCCTACAGGTTTTTACAAAATTTGTAATGTGCACAGTAATTCTCGAACATTTTGTGGATTATAATTCTCATTAAAATAAATTTTGTTAAGTTCTTTTTCTACACATTATTGCTAAGTCAACACTCTTGCCAGAATTCCAAAAACAAAAACTCAAAGTTTCTTGCTTTTTCTTTAAACAGGAATATTATAGATAGGCCAATTGGGCATGATAAATGGAAAGTTCCATTAAACATTAATGAAAACAAACGCCATATCTTTCAGCAAGATTAAAAAAACGGCCATTTACCTAAAAACCCCTAGCAGGAGGCTTCTGTGTGTAGTTCAGACAAATACGACGATGTATTATAACTGCTTTATAAAACACACATGTTATAGTTATGTTGAAAACCGTAAAAATATTTCTAAAGCTTTTACAATTGATTTGACAGATATAAAAAAAATCATACAAAATGAATCATTGCACCTTTAGATTAAGTTACTGGAGATGGAACAAGATTGTCATTTTTCAATTTTAACCTTTAAGGCTTATCTAATCTCCTTACGTTTTATATTCATTTAAAAGACATGCAGTCAAAAGTTATTATGGAAGCATTCGATTCTCCGAAATTCCATTTATTAAAGTCACTTTTTTTTAACGTAATCTGTTGCACGTCCAGTTTCAGAAATTTCAGCTGTGGCAGTTTATGAATTGGTTAATCCTTTTACATCATTTTCTATAATCTCAATAATGAGATTTGGCAGATTATAAAGTCAAATTTCTCGATGAAGTAGATGTCATCCTTTCTTTAATCGAACCCTTATCACCATATGTCATTCTTTGCTCTTCGTTCAAAGCAACTCTATCAAAAGAAAATGCCCGAACAAAAAGTATTTGACATACATAAGCTTAACGCATCGCTACTTTATGTCAAAGCAATTTTTCTTCTACATTACCTTCAAGAAAAGTAGTAATTCGTTTATCAGTAGATGTATATTCGTAGATGAGGCAAAAAAAGGTCTATAAAAATATGTTCTAATCATAAAAAAAAATCGATCCCTTACTGCAGGAATGCAGGATGCATGGATACTGGTTTTGACTTGATGGAAGCCGTAGGAAAAAACTATATAAAATTACCCAACGTGCTTTTATTTAATTTACTAATTTATAATACAAATAAATATAAATTAAATAAAGCATTTTATGGGTGATATTACATTGATTTAATTAATGTTAATATTTTCTTCGATATTTGTTATAACTAAAGGCAAATGTGAAATTATATGTGTGGAGGAGTTCTGGGTTGTTTAAACAAAGTACTCACACTTGTATCTTAATGTTAGAAAAGCGTTGCTTTAGGTCAGGGGTGGCCAACCCAAATGATCTTGCGGGCAAATTTGGAAATGCATCTTAACTCCGCTGGCCACATATAAAATTATATATCCATACACTAGATTTAGACGTTTTTTGGAGTGAAAAATTGAAATATAATGAACTATTAATGTGTTAAGGTAAGCATAGATAATATAATAATAAGGATACTAAACGCACATTGTAAAGAAATATATAGCACTAAAAATGAAATATAAAAATACATAAATAAAAATGAAATATAAAAATATCTAAATAAAAATGAAATATAAAAATATCTAAATAAAAATGAAATATAAAAATATCTAAATAAAAATGAAATAAAAAAATAATAAAATCATTAAAAAATATTTATTTTACTAATGCGATATTTGTTTGCGCAAGAATATTATTTTGAAAACAAAGTAATTTTTTTCTCATAATTTTGACGGTTAATTTTTGAATATATGGATGTGTGTCGTCGTGGTCGTCGTCGACATCGTGTATTTTTTTAATACATTGTTTTTTACTACTTTGGCAATTATAAAATAAATATATTTTGTAAAAGTGTAATAAATCTCACGGGCCGGGAAAATGCTCAAGGCGGGCCGCGGGTTCGCCACCCCTGCTTTAGGTCAAAGCCCGTTGAAATTGTATGGCACATGTTCTATATCTAGAAATATATAATTAATAAAAAATAAAAGGGAAAGGTATTAGTATAAATTAAGAAAGAAAAAAAAAATTTTTGATGACTTTTAAAAATAAAATGTATAAATACGAACCAAGAAACTATAACATTAGAAGGAGACCCACCATCCGGTGGGTCTTGCAGTAATGGCACTTCAGGTAAAGGAATGAGGGGAATAAACAACGGATTATATTTTAAGAACAGTACCCGGTCTTTTTCTATGTTTAAACAAAGAAATATCATACCTAGGAATATAATTTAAAATCATAAGTGTGAGGAAAATTATTGTAGAAAATTTTAGAAATGTAAGTATAAATTAGCGAATGTTTGGGAAGTTAAGCGATTTTCTAATATCCTGATTCCTGAAGTACCAAGGTGAGTTGGTGAGCATCCGAAGGATTTTAGGATTTTAATTTTAGTTGCAATGCCCCATAATTACAATTAAAACATATTACGAAACTCATTATGATATTAAATCAAAAATTCTTATATATATATATATATATATATATAGCAGCCTTAACATTTCAGATACATAAAAAAGTTTAAGAAGTTTATAGTTTAAGTTAGTTTGAAGTCTGAAGTTTATCATTTTTTACGTAATTAAGTTTTGTACAAAATATAGGTGTGTTCAGCAAAAATTTGTTTTGTTAAAAATTAAGTTTTTAAAGGAACTAGTTCTAAAATTCAAACTCCTTTCTCCCATAAGAAAACAATTAATGGTTTTTTTTAAACGCTTCATGAATATTCCTACTCCTACGCCAACTCAACTCAAGGATTCACCGACATACCTAATTATTCATGCGTTTTCTAATACTGCTAACGACAACGCCAAACACAAATATGTAACTGTAACCTCACCCGCATTCGCCTGGCGACCCAGATTCCTAAACATAGAATAATTTGACACACATAAACATGGTGACTAATTATATTCAATATAAGAGCAACAACTTGCTGAACTGCTGCTGTAGTCAATTGCTATTATTTTGGTGCCGGTTTCTTCATGGCTGTTATTACCATGCTGCTCTGTATTTGGCTACATTAAATGGCGAAAATACATTAGATGATATTTTTTATATCATTGATGTTTGCTGTTTTATAATTATTTTATGTATATATGGATATTGCAATATCATACAAAGGTCATAGAACTCTTGCAGACTCGTTCCAACATGACGTCATGTAATCCAAGTTCATGTAGGTCACGAAGATTCAGATGCAGGAAGCTTCGAAGTTGTTCGACCAGGCGATTCTGACGACACGAGACCTTTCCCGTTTCGCGCATGTTCTTTACTTTTTTCGAACTTTTTTTTTTATTCTTATTTTCTTCTTCTTCCTTCTTTTTATTATTATTATTTTATAAGGGAAGGAAGGAAGGAACACCTTTGCGTTTTTTTTAAATTTTATTTTTATTTCTGTTCTGTCCGCCTTTGACTTCTTAACATTTTGTTAAATGGAGTACTGATTCTGCAGACCTCGAGTTAAGAGTTAACGGAGCGTGTGGGGAAGACCATAATTTTTTTGCGCGCTGTTTGTTTTGGCTTTTGTTCTTCAAACTGTTCTTGTCCATCCAACGGTTTTGAATGTGAGATATGTTCGCTTTGAAGACTTTAGTTTCTGTTTCGCATATGGTGGATGCTGTCGTACTGTGAATTTGTGTTGTGTTATTCTTCCGATTAGTTTGGAACAATGGTTATGTGCTAACCAATATTTAGAACTTTTAGGTTCTTAGTAATATCTTCAATATAAAACGTATCTGAGTTTGAAATTTTAGCGAATTTTCAACTATCCAGTGAGCTTTTAGAATACGACTTTATAAATATTGTGTATTGTTGAAAAGTTATTGCAAATAATTTCTTTTGGAAATTGGATTTGTTGTTGTTTTGAAAATGTTATGCTTATAATTTGGTATCACAGTTTTCAATGAAGCTTTTGAAATTAAGTATTACTTAAATCCAAGAAAAAAGAACGACAGACTGAAAACTTGCATCAAATAAATATGTTTGTTCTTCTTGCAAGATTCGATGGTTAATTAATGTGTTGCATCATACATTTCAAAGTATTTAATTACATTGATTTTTTTCTGAAAAAGAAATCAGGTGAAATTTGACATTGTCTTTATAATTGTATTTCTTGAAATCTGGAGCAATGTGTCGTTGAACGAAATAAGAAATAATGTAATTAAATTGGAAAAATATAATTCCTAAGTTTTCAAATATTTCCAGCGACAACATCTTGGATATTAAACTCAAAATAACTCAAGAAAATCAAGAGAATTTACTTCTCTCTCTGAAATCGTGTAACATTTAATTGAAAACAAATAAACGAAATACTACTCCAGAAAGAATTTAATCACTTAACATGCTCAAAGTTTGGTGAATAAGTACCAGAAAGTTCTTTCTCCCATATATTCTTCAGGTAATTAATTACGACAACTTCTCCCAAAAGGAAATTTGCTTTTTAAGTAAGAGGAATACTCCCGGATTCCATTTGTCATAGCAACTTCCATGTTTTATGTCGACGACAAGATTTGAATTTACTTTTAAAACGAAAAGTGGAAGTTTATAATGATGGATCGATTGAAAATAAAGTGGATAACATTGCTGTGGATTTCAGTGGAATTGTTCACGGTAAGCAATTTTTATTTGTATTTTTGTTGATAGTTGTTTTGCCAAAAATTAGTCATTCAATTTCTATTTATGCTGTAGAAGCAATTAATTTACTAGATAACGTGAATGATTACTGATTATTACATAGAAAACTTTTCAAACATAACTTGACGTAGTTTCATTTGATATAGCATATTGAACATTGATAAATTTTTCTTACTCGAGTTTTTTATTTCTGATTTTATACGGGTGTTAAACTTTAGGTCAATTTTTTGAAGAAAAAAAAATTAGTCTCCGCTTATACACCGATCGGCTTATGTTTTGAAATATACTGTAAATTAGTATCAACATAAAAGACAAAGTTACTTCACTCATGTAAACAGATAAATGTGTGAACTAGGTGTATATTATATTATATAAAACAATATTAAACTGCTGTGGCAAAATGTGAGTTGTGTATATGAAGGCATTTAATCTGCTGAATTTCTGCCTTTTTGGTAGAAAATGATTTTGATCAAAGGCCTTGCTAAAAGGATGACAACAATACTAATTATTTATTAACAGTCCTTCAAGCAAACTTCTCTGTACAGCGACACAGAATATAAT
The DNA here is from genome assembly GCA_021605075.1 of Caerostris darwini. Classification (NCBI taxonomy): domain Eukaryota; kingdom Metazoa; phylum Arthropoda; class Arachnida; order Araneae; family Araneidae; genus Caerostris; species Caerostris darwini. Next base: position 615,245 of record BPLQ01007167.1, on the reverse strand, counting down.
CACTTATATATATAGTTCACAATATCATGTTAATATGTCAACACTTTTAAATAGACGATAAATTTGAACGGTATTTATCAACAAACTTCGAATTCATAACGATAGATGTATAAAATACAAAAATGTTATTCGTATTAACAAAAAATTAAAACTACATACACCACGTTAATTCAAAGGAGACTGAAACATGTTTCTCGCCATTTTAAACTCACTATTTAATTCACCATTAAAATTTTGTTTGCATGGAATTGTAATTTTACCTGTCATTTAAATGTGAATTAAATAGCCGACACAACCGACATCTATCGTTGTAACAGGCATTCTGTGCTCCAAATATCTTCCTTACAATACTTTACTTAATGCAGGATTAAATTAGAAAACCTACTGTATAGAGCCGGGATGGCCAACCTTAATGATTTCGCGAGCCACTTCGGAAATGCATCCTAACTTAGCGGGCCGCCTATAAAATTATATATCCCTATATTAAATTTAGATTCCCTATAGACATTTTTTTTGAAAAATTGAAACATAATGAGTTATTATTATTGCGTTTACTATTATTCTTACATGTAAAGATAGAATAAAATAATAAGGATACTAAACGCACATTGTAAAGAAATATATGACACTAAAAATGAAATATAAGAAATATATAAATATAAACGAAATTTTTAAAAAATGGAATCAATAAAAAAAAAATCAGTTTTCTAGTGCGATATTTGTTTCTCCACTCATCATGAATTCACCGAGTATAATTTAATTATTCTGCGAACATCAATAATTACATATACATATTATCCTATATTCACAAGAATATTATTTTAAAATCAAAGTTCATTTTTTCCTCATCATTTCGACAGTTAATTCTTCAATATAGGGAATGGTATTTTTTAATGCATCGGTTTTCCACAAGTTTGGCCATTATAAAATAAGTGTAAAAGTGTGGACCGTGCGTATACACTTGCTTATATTTTGAAATATACTGTAAATTAGTATGAACATGAAAGCCAAACTTACTCACTCATGTAAACCTACATTATATTATATAAAACAATATTATATTACATAAAAAAAAATTAAAACTACATACAACTCTGTTATTTCAAAAGAGACTGAAACATGTTCCTTACCATTTTAAACCCACTATTTAACTCATCATTAAAATTTTGTCTGCATGGAATCGTAATTTCACCTGTCATTTAAATGTGAATTAAATTGCCGACACAACCGGTATCCATCGTTGTAACAAGCAATCTATACTCCAAAGATCTTCCTTTACAATAACTTACTTAATGGTGGATTAAATTCGAAAACCTACTATATAGAGTGTTGGCTAAGTGGGGCCATTAATATGTTCGATTTCTATGGTATTCTTTATACATGCATATTCAATTAATGTATAGCATTCAATTCAGGAATATGTAATAATAATATTATAATAACTGAATTGAATATTATACAATATTATATCATAATATTCAATTTCCATGCTATTATTGTTATAGATGTATTTAATCCCTTATGTTGATGATAACATGCATCACATGCATGATGCTCGAATTAGAATGTAAAATAATTTAAATTTCAAGTTAATTAAAATAAAAGGATTAAAGAATGTTTAATCACAACATTTCAACAAATAAGAAATTTAATTGATCTCGTGTTGAAAATTTTAAATTATAAGTAATTGATTTAAGTTAACAATCTAGAATATTGAATTCCGCTTTATCCACTTTAATAAATGGATAAAGCGGAATTAAATTTAATTACGGCATTATTATTTAAAATAATTTCATATTTATATATATATGTATATCCGTAACTCAAGCACTACTGAATATTTTGACGTCAAATTTCACACAGATGTCAAGGGCAGTGCCAGCAACCTAAAAAAGAAAAAAAAATTTAATTTCATAAGCGCCGGGAATTTTAAACTGAAAATTTATCTTACTTTTTGGACACAGTAGTATATATATATGTGTTTGATTCACAGCATGACATTTAAAAAAATGAAAATTATTTTTTCCCCTGATCATTTTTTTGGATTAAGTTTAACAATTTTAAATCTCGTATAATCTTAATAGTAATCCTGGATAAAAAAAAATTGAATGAATATTGACTTAGGAAATTAAATTTACCATTTTAGAAAAAAAAAAAAAAATAGCTGTCAGAGCTTTTTTTGTGGAAAGTAACATTATCTTCTTAATGTAAATCAAAATCAAAATGATTTTAACGTAACTTCATAAATTTAAATACGAATTTGTATTTTAAAAGTGACGTTAATTTTTTACAAAAAAAATGTTAAATAAATTTTAGGTATTTTACTCTATATACGAATACTTTATGTGCGAATTTTTTGAAGACTGAAAATATAAACTATAAACAAAGTCGTAACTATTTTAAGAATTCATTATTTATAGGTAATAAAAATTAAGAAATTCTTATTCTAGCTCCAGAAATTTTTATAAATAATAATTTAATAATATAAAACTGTAAAATTCATTGAAAAGGCTTTAATTTTCTTAATGTTTTTATTTCATATTATTTACATGATAGTATAGTATAGTATACTTAATAGTATAGTATACTATAGAGAAAATACTTTAATAAAAAAATAATTACTGAAAAGGGAAAAAAACTATAAATTATAATCAATTAATAAAAAAATTGTAATTAAACTTTCAATTATTTGTTTTCCCAAAATTAATTTTTTCCTTATGCGAATGAAATCAGATTTGTAAAGTTCAAGTGCTCTTTTTCATAAAAACAAAATTAGTAAAATAAAGTAGGCTTATACCAAAAAATATTAGATGCTTTATGAATGTCAGAATATATTTTACTGAAAAATACATGTCATTACAGTAATGAAAAATAATAACAATAACATTTAAATACTTAACTAGTTTAAAGTTCTTTACCGGATTATCAAACTTAAAATCCCGAATATGAATGAGGACTTTTCCCTAGTGAGAAAAATAACAGATAAGCTAATAATTTGCATACGCCTTTATATATATATATATATATATATATTCTAATGGAGCTGGCAAAAACTTAAACAGTTGTCTTTTAGATGCCGTAAGGCAAGCGCCGCATCGACGTTACTCACTTAGCATTACCCAGGGGGTGCGGGTAACTGGAAGATAAGCTACGGACGCTGAGTAACACTACCCCCGCAACGCTCTACGATCCCATTAGACCGGGACCTACTGTTTAAAGTGGATACCAAACCACTACAAACATCCATTGCACCTCTGGGACTCGAACCCTGAACCTGTGGCAAGAGATGACTGTGCACGACATCTGTATTAGTATATGTAGACTAGATATCTTAAATTCGGCCCAATGTTCAAATTAGGAAGCTATTTATATATTCTTAGATATTTAAATTTTTTTTACATTTTGTGTCAATATATAAAACGAACCAATATTTTATCTATTAAATGTAAAAATTATTCTTCTGTAAACAGGCATGTAAATAATCCAGACATATGCTTGAATAAAAAATAAAATATAACAAATACTTTGAAAGTGTTTTTGCAAAAGAGACTTTAACTATTTTTACTCTAATTGTTTTACTATTTTAACATTAACAAAATTAAAAATTCTTATTACGTTAGAATAATTCCGATGTATTTTAATGAGAACTTGAATTAGTAGCAAAAAAGGAGAAAAAATTAACTATTTTACTGTTGAACGAGACGTATTTTTAGATTTAATTGTGCGTTAACAATTGATAAAATTATTCTTCATTACATAATCGATTATTTTTATTAAAAATTAGCTGTTTCTATTAAACTTTTAAAAATATACCACTTTATTTGCATTGTATGTTCATTATTATTTTTTTTCGAAATAATATTATATCAATTTTATATTATTAAAGCTTTTATTATAGCATAAAAATATGCATGAAATATTCTCACATCGATAGGCTATTTTCTGAAGTTTTTCTGGATTTTTTTTGTAGTACGAAAACAAATGCTGGACATTTAAATAATGTACCTTTGCGGGATAGTTAAATAATGTATTCCCATCAGCGTTCGTACTGGTTGCAATGGGCTGCACGCATGGAAACATACATCAAACACGGAGACCACCAATGTTCAATAAAAAACATTTTATCTATCTGTATACTTGTACAGAATTTATTAGATCATATATACATATATATATATATAGTGTTTTGATGGTTTTCGCTACTGAACGTATATATAACAAGATTCAACATTACACAGGGTATTTGTTGCACTGGAACTGCCAAAGTAGACTGTAAACACGTCTGGGAAAATCTTATTTTTTTCTAACGCAGCTGGCAAACACTTAGATAGTTGTCTTTGATGCCTCAAGGCAAATGCTGCACCGACGTTACTCACTTAGCACTACCAGGAGGAGCTTGAAGATAAGCTAGTAGAGGCGCGGAGTAACAATACCTCCGCAATGCTCTACGATCCTGTTAGACGGGGACCTACGGTTTAAAGTGGATCCCGAACCGCTACAAACATCCGTGTCGTCGTCGGGATTCAAACCCGAAACCTGCGGTACCGAGCGTCAGAACGCTAGCCACTCGGTCATTCAGGCCCACGATCAAATATATTATTTCAAATACAATATCTACATTCGGATACGATAAAATGCAATCATTATATCATTATATAATTTATATGTTGCTCATAATTATCTGCTAACTGGATAGCGTTCTGGCCTTTTGTGCTTCAGGTTCGAATTTTGGCATTGGCATGGATGTTTGTTCGTGGTTCGGAATCTACGTTAAATTGTAGGTCCCGATCTAATTATCCTAAAGTGTGTACAAATGACCATAGAGCGACACTCCAAAATAAACCAAAATTGAAGTTTATGTAACTGACATCAGTTGTAAGTTATCAAGCAAGTTAGCTAGCACTCTGGTCTTTGGTACCACAGGCTTCAACTTCGAATCGCGGCGGGGGCATGTATGTTTGTGAGTGGTTCGGAATCCACTTTAAATTGTAGGTCATGGTCTAATTAGTCTTAAGTGTGTACAAAATGACCGTAGAGCTACAAACCAAACTCAAATTGAATTTTACGTAACTGACATCAATTGTAAGTTATCAAGCAACTACTCATACAAACTTTATAAATAAAAAATTCCCAGCATGTATTTGTATTTTCGAGAAAAACCTTTTCATTCCGTGTATGATGGGCGTTCGTTCCAGCTGAACCTAACATTTGACGCCAGTTGAATAACTGTAGTTCACACGTCGCTAGTCAGCGTAACACAGTGAGGAACAAAGACCGGGGTTCAGATGTTCTCTTCGTTTAGCGGAGCTTGAAGACCAGAATAACAATTGCGCGCTTGTCGCCTTTCTCTTGCATACATACATAAAACATTATTTCTGGGTTGGAAGCTTTCAAAAAAACGGTTTTTGGATGTACCATAAAGTTCATTCATCTAACGGTCTAAATAGATTGTAAGCAATCCAAGTATGTACTTTTTTTTAATGGTTGACCTGTGCATCATACATATTGTTTTTACTTTGTGGACTTCGTATTGCATGAACAAGCCACCAATGTAAAGTGGAGAAGTTGTTGACTTCCAGGAGGTATGAGTGAGAGACGGAAAAATTATTAAAATATATCGTCTGTTGATGGTGAGACACAAACACATTTTGTCACATTCTCCATCGAGTCTCCTTGATCAAATATAGTATTTAAATTATCGATCAAGATAAGGGCCGACCCAAATCCAGTGCAACTTGAGCAGCTAGCTTGCAAGAAGGCATAAGTTCAAATACGCTGATGGCAATGTTGTTCGTCACTGCTCTCAGAAACGTGGAGACTCGATGGCGATTGTGATAATATGTATAAAAGGCGTCTGGTGGGTTTTGACCATTCCTAAAAGAAATCCTTCCACGATACACTGCCCTCAATTCATTCCCCTTTCGTGGGATATATAAGTGGTATTTGAGGCCCACTGATGTGACACACAAAAGAATTTAGACTTTTTCAATCTCCATAGGGCACAACATAGAATTATAGATAGTTTGGAGTGCTTATTCTATGGGGACACGGGGGTAGTGTCCAAAAGAAGTTGCAAAATGAGACAATGTTATAGCAATGCCACCTTTCGAAAAGGAAGCATTGCCTCATGTTGTGATAATTTAAATTAGTTCATTTTATTATTCAATTAGAGATTGATTTTAATCGCCTCAAATTTAATGTAGTATACACTAGACTCGATTAATAGTAAGTAATTCTCAGTAATAACGCGCACAACTAAAATAGGTAGTATGGCTAGTTTCAGAATAAGGCGACGTTCATTGTAGTCAATGTTTTGAGAGACCAGGAGACTCGACGGCAATTGTGACAACCTCTGTGAAAAGTTTCCCATCGATGATCAGATTGTCCACTAGGAGTTTTCAGGATTTTCTCACATATTTCAGTATTTTCTCCATTCTTAAAAAATTCCTTCCGTAAGGTTCTGTCACCAGTAAGGCCCTCAGTACTGGTCGGTGAGCAGTTTGTAGGATATATAAATGGTCTTTGAGGCCCACAGATGGTGCACACACAAAAATTAAGTTTAGATTTTTTTTCAATGTCCATAGGATACAACATTGCATTACAAATTGTTAGAGGGCTTACTTTATGGGGGAACGGGGGCTGTTATCACTTATTATAGGCACTATTATGTAGAATAATTCAAATTTTCCTGATAACTATTTTCATTTTAATATTTAAATAACAATGCACTTATGGCAACTTTTTTCCAATCTTCAATGCATGCTAAAAAGTCCTTGACAGGGATGGCCTTCAAAGCGCACGGCGATTCACGTTGAATCTCTTCAATCCACTCAAAACGGTGTCCAAGGAGTGGTCTTTTGTGCATAGGAAATAGCCAGAAGTCGTACGGTGTGAATACGATGGTTGTAAAACGATATGGGTTTCATTTTCAGCGAAAATGTCACGAAGAATCAATGCAGTGTGAGCTGGCGCATTCAGTGTTTTCGGTGCCAATCGAGATTTGAACGCGTTTTAGGTCCAAAATGGCATTGACCGATCCTTTTGAAATTCCAACGTCATCAGCAAGGTCTCTAATTGTAAATCGACGGTTTGCAAGCACCAAATCTTTAATTTTTTGGACGCGAGCTTCGTCGGTTGAGGTTGAGGGTCGACCAGAGGGCTCTTCGTCTTCCGTTCTCCGCCTTCTTTGAACTGCTTATACCACTTCTAAGCATTTCTTTACTATATAGGAATGGTCACCTTCTGCAGCATTCTGTACGTTTTCGCAAACAAAATTGAATGCAAGTTCTTTGCACAATGAATTCAGACTTTTCAAAAATCGTCGGAATCAATTTTAGCGTCTCACAAAGGCAAGCGTAACTCAAACACTCATGAATATTTTGACGTGAAATTTCACACAGATGTCAAGTACAGTGCTAGAAAACTAAAAAAGAAATTAAAATTCCATGAGGCTGGGAATTTTAAATTGAAAATTGGTCTTACTTTTTGGAGACAGTAGTATATTATTCCTACAAAATATATTCAGAGAAACTTATTTCTGCATACTGATATTTTGCAGATAGGTCGTCTTTATACCAATACAAAAAATAACCATTTTTGCTTCTTATATTCGCTTAATCCTATGTCAGTGACAAATGATCATTGACACTGAAGAAGATAATATCCATATAGAAAAAAGATTATCGATATAAAAAGGATTCTCTCATTTCCTATTTCTTGTATCAGTATCACCATCAATAAATATTAAATTCATATAAGTACTGCATATCCCTTTCTATGTAAAATGACTTACCTCAATATATCTAATAAAATTTCATCAAAAATTAGATTTGTTATTTTAAATAGAAAAACTATTAGCTTTCCTCGGTAGATTGAATTATTTATATTTTAAGTAAAAATTGTTCAAATAATTTTAATTTTTGTATAACAAAAAGAATTCGTTCGTCAATAAATTATTTGGAAACTGTGAAAACTTGTTTTAAACCAAAAATTTAAATTCCAGATATTTTACAAGGCGGAAATATATTAACATATTTTAAATTTTTACATTGTAGTGGGTATTTTGTACAACCAGATTGTAACTGGTTGTGTTTGGGTTGAGTTACTTGAATCACTAGATGTGTTGGTTTGAGAAGTCGCAGCTTTATTAACACACTCACAAATAAATACCACACCCCTATAATTAGAGACATACACTATTTAACACATTTAAAGACATATTTACAGATTTGTGGAAGGACTCCACTTCTAAGCCAAAAGCCTGAAACTTGGTTACTCGAAGGGTGACCGAAATATACTTCCAATCCGTGTGAGAGTGTAAGCCAACTGACCATTTCTCCAGAACATTTCTCTGCCAGTGCGTAGGGGTAGTGCAATTAGCTAGCGCTCTAGACTTTGCTAGCACAATCTTCAGGTTCGAATCGTGGCGGTGGTATGGATGTTTATTAGCGATTTGGAATCCATGTTAAATTGTAGGTCCTGGTCAAATTAGCCCAAAGAGTGGCCAAAATGACCACAGAGCGATACACCAAACTGCCAGCGTGTGGGAGGAAACATGGTTACGATGTCTTTAAAGTGTAAGTTTTCAAGTCCAGTTTTGGCTTTATGGGCGGTTAATATGCTTATTCTGAATGAACAAGGACCCTATATGAAATCGTATTTTCAGAATAAAGCATTGTTATTACAATAAACTAGCTATTTAATTGCTGACTTCGAAAACTGATGCTCATTTGTATAAAATAATTTCGATTGCTTTTTTATTTCAGTTTCAGGTTTAGGTTTTATTTCAGGTACTTATTTTTAAAAATAAAATATAGTCCAACCCCAGATTGTGTGGAGAGGTAAACATCCGTTTTAAAATGAACGAATCAATTACATGTTAGAGGCTGCTTTTAGATATAGGTGACGTAAAACAGTTTTGAAAGAAAACAAAGTTTAATACTTATTGTGGAAATATTTTCATTCAATTTTTCTTTTTGATATTATTACGTAATTTAAAATTTTAAATATTAAAAAAAAACTTCTTATTGTAAATTAAACTCCATTCGAAAATGCCTTTCTCCCTCACTCTGTTTGAACCCGCCCAATTTGGCTGTTTGCCAATTTTCCACACAATCCATGGTTGAACTAGATCCACATTTATTTCGATAAAATTTGAAACTGATTCCGAGAACATTAGGCAAAAAACACTCATTAATTATAGTAAATATTTGTTAAATCACTTGTCCTTCGTTACTCATCCAATATTCCCTGACTCTTGACCCAAAGGTTCAAATCTCGCAACAGCGTTCAGGTTGAGCCCCTAAAAAGCCCCCTCGCAAGGCAATGCCCTTCCTTCATCATATGGAATTGGGCTGTTGGTGCTACTGTGCATAAGTGAAACGTGAAATTGGAGGTTATTCGAACATAACCAAAGAAGAAAAAAACATTTACTTTTTTCAATTCATTCTATTAGCTCACACTCTCCCTATATATATCTTGTTCACATTTTCAATCGTTCATAAAATACTTCTTATTCATCCACTCGAGTTCAAATACAGTTTTTTTTTAACCTGTAGTTGATGACACTGAATGTGAATACAGTTTTTTCAAACGTTAATTCAGTAATTAAATTTAATGAATTAGTTTTAGTTTTTTTTACATTTGAGTTGCATATATCTAATAATAGATGGCGCCAGATGTAAGAAGAAAATTTCAACTTTATTTGTAAAGAACTTTTCTGCAATAGAGTGAAAAAAAAAGTAGGAATTGACTTTACTTTTTGAAAATTTTATATTACTTGTTTTACTAATAATTAAACTATAGTTTTTTTACCCCGATATTGTTGAGTCTCTTAAAAGTTGTAAAAGCAGGGTAATAATTTCCAGGAGGGTTTTTAGGATTAACTGCTACGCATGCGCTGAGTGACTAGCTCTTTGGAACTCGATGTCACAGGTTTCGTGTTCGAGTCCCGGTGGTGCATGGAATTTTGTAGTGGTTCGAAATCTACTTTAAATAGTAGGTCCCAGTCTAACCCTACTGTAGAGCGTTGTGCTTAAGATTGACAACCCTATCCAGTAAAAAGAAAGCATCTGCCGTCTTGAAATCTGCCAACAGGCAGACGGCCTTGGCCCACCATGGGGCTGTTGCGAGTGGCTAGCTCTCTGCTTCTTGGTACCACAAGTATCGGGTTCGAATCCTGGCGGTGCCATGGATGTATGAAGTGATTCGGATTCCACTTTAAGCCGTAGATCCCGATGTCATATGAGCATAGAGCGCCATAGATCCCAATCAGACTTCTTCTCCCCCACATTATTCCCAAACTGTAAATTGACAACTTAGCTCTAGGCACAGTGATATAGTGTAGTAGTAGTAGTAGTAGTAGTAGTAGTATAACAAGAGTATGGAAAATTTCCGCCAATTATCTGTATTGTTGATGTGAAACTATTTAGATTTTATCGCCATCGAGACTCTCCTTTTCTGACAGTTGGAACTACAACCTCCAATGGATTCTAAACTAAGCCCTTTCTCACCCTAACTGTTTACTTTACTGTTAATCAATACATCAGGCAACGAAGTTTTGTTGACAACATTAAAATTACACTATTGTGTCAATATTGTTTCTTGTTGTTGTTCTAATGCAATTGGCAATACAGGGACAATTAAACTTTATGCCATAAGTAAGGGCTGTTACTCATTTAGCATTACCCAGGGGGCACATGTAGCTTGAAGATAAGCTACGGACACGGAGTAACAATATCCCCGCAACGCTTTACGATCTTATTAGACCAGGACCTACGTTTTAAAGTGGATTCCGAACCCCTACAAACATCCATTGCACCGAATCTGTGGTATCGATCGCCACTCGGCCATCAGGCACTATATTGTTTCTTAAGTTACCACATTTTACCCCTTCTTCAAGTATCATCAGTTCAAATTTGAACTCTTTGTGACGAGTGGTTCTTTTTTGACAACATTTTGAAAAAGGGACTTTAATAAAAGTCGCCCTGTACGTGAAATTATTTCTGATAATAAAAGGAAATCAAATTGTTTTTTTTATTCTTCTTCTCATTATTATTGTTATTATTATTATTATTATTATTTATCAACAAGGAAGGCAATTTCTTTGAGCCTACGAAATAAAATAAACCTTTTTATCATGACAAAAACATCGCAAAACGAAACTCCGCGGGTGTTTCTTTTAACCAGAACTGTAACCTTATACAATAATCTTAACGCGTCACTAGATATTGTTCTGGTCATTGACATTTCCCGACACCTATAATGCCTAATCAATATTGCGCGGTCACGCAGCGGTATGGGATAAAATTTGTCCTAAGTGAAAGGATCATTTTCAAAATTATTTTGATCAATTAGTTATTAGAAATTCTTTTGTTAATCTTTTTTGAAGAGGTTTGATTTATTTTTATAATATTTTCAAAAAAAAAAGGTAACTTATTTCAATAATAAATTTTTTATATACAAATTAATATTAATATTAATAAATGTTAAAAGAAAACTAATTATATTTAAATAGAATAAATTATTGTTGCTTAGCTTGTATGTGAAGTAAGTGTATGCAATTTTTTAGATCTTCTAAAAATATATCGTATATAACATAATTCTGTTTTTTGACGTTCTTCTGGTAATATTTGATTATTCTATAATTCGTTTAGTATATAAGTTTTGCGAATTAACAAAGATTTATGTCGTATAAATTGTAATTGTCAGAAAATATCAGAGGGTTTTAGACTTGATCACCAAGATTACTTGATCACCAAGATCACTTGATCACCATTGTAATAATTAAAAATCATAAATAATAGATTATTTTTTTTTAAAAATTGAAATTTGTATTTTAAAATATTATACAAACGTTGCTTAGTATATGTATGCATATCTTTAAAATGGCAAAGACAAAATCTTTAAAATCTATTTAAATATAATACAAACGTTTAAATTTTTAAATCTTTAAAATATATTACAAAAGTTGCTTATATGTATATCATTAAAGAATTCTTCAAAAATACAAAGAATTTCTATAGAAAACAGATTTCTTATTACATAGTTGTAGAATTGGTGAAAATTTCTTTAATATGGTATTCCTACAAGTTTCAACAGGATTTACAGGTTCACATAAAAGCCTTATAGCACAGCATAAATACTTGACAAATGTCAAAATTTGATGATAAGTAATATTTTTTATCAAATTTAATAAAAACTACTTTTTCTTAGTTATAAAATAAAAATTAAATTAAATTAAATACTATTTGGGATATTTTTTGTATTGCTTGTTTCATATAACACAAATTTATAGAGCGTGATGTTTTTGTAAGAACTAAGTTCGTACAATTTTACAATATATCTAATAATTTTTCTATTTTATATCTAATAATTTTTCTATTTTATATCTAATAATAATAATAACCAATGCAATTTTACTAAATACAATATAACTAATATTTTTTTAACATTTAGATACTGAAGTATATTCAGTTTCAAAATATCCAAAGCAATCTTATGGATGGGCATTTTTAATTGTAATCTGAAGAAAAACTTTAAAAATGCACTCATATAATTCTAAATCTGACTTTTCGCGTATAATTATATTGACTTTATTAAGTCAACATAATTATACGTGATTATATTTAGTTTTTCTATTGAAAGATTTTTATTTTTAATTATAACAAAAGCTTTATTAAAATTTGAAAATTAACTCAAATTTATTTCACTTCAAAATTCCGTTAATTCATTTTTTCTTCCATCCTTTGAAAATATTTGAAAGGTATTATGTAATTTATTTCATTTGCATATTTTTATGCAATTTTTTTCACATATTTTTTTATTATTATATATTTTTTTTTTATTTGTATTTTTTATTACATTAAATGCTTTATAAATTTTGAAAATTAACTCAAATTTATTTCATTTCAATATTCCGTTAATTCATTTTTTTTCTTATGCCCTTTGAAAACATCTGAAAAGTATTATGTAATGTATTTCATTTGTATATTTTTATGTAATTTTTTTCACATATTTTTTATTATCATTATATACATTTTTTTATTTTTTATTTTTAATTACTTTAAACGCCTTATAAATTTTGAAAATTAACTCACATTTATTTCACATATTTTTTATTATCATCATATATATTTTTTATTTTTTATTTTTAATTACTTTAAACGCCTTATAAATTTTGAAAATTAACTGAAATTTATTTCATTTCAAAATTCCTTTAATACATTTTATTTTCGACCTTTTTTCAGATTTTCCTAATGCATTTGTCTATCACAGTCTCACAGAAACAGCGTTTTTGACATTGGAACTTGAAAGGTTGTTCACGTTTCTGACTGTGATAAGAACAAGGAAAATCATTAACTCATAACTTTAGGTCAAGTCTGGAGAATGGACTTTTGACCTACATTCTACTGCGAGGTAACTCATGGCCAGATCCGAATAAAATGATGTGAAAAAAACATAATAAAATCCCTTTATTTTTTTATCATTCGATAACACCATGACCAGAGAGGTTGTTGTTAAAAGTCTTCACCAGACGTCGTAGGGCATTGAAAAAAAGAGCACAATATGTGTTAGCACAATACCTAAACCTTAAACAGTTTACATTTCGAGAAAAAAAACATAAACACGATCAGGAATAATGTAAACAAATTGGTTCATAAAATGAGTTGAAGTAGATCGTTTAAAAGGCATCAGTCATAATGTCTGCTTGAACCAGAAGTCATTTGTTATGATGTCAATTGTGATGAATATAAAACAAGTTCAACTTTTCAACATTTTTTTTCTGCTTTTATTCATTCTGAATTACGTTAAAAGAAATGTAAAAAAATATTCAGTAGTTTTTATTTGTACACGAAAAGTTTATTTTGTATGTGCCTCGGTAAATATGTAAGTGATATATTCGCAGACCACAGACGTCCATATTGTCATATGTTCATTCTGTTTTAAAAATTTGGTTATTAGATTTTTGGAAAATGTTTCAGATTTAATGAAATATTAAACACAAGATCATGATCCAACTTTTTTTTATAATATAATAAACAGCTCTAATAACGCTTTTTTTATAATATAATAACTAACTATTTAAATTTTTGAAACAAAATTTATTTAACATTTTTATTTATTGCATAGAAGATTATGAATGTTCCAGCTTGGATACAGGATTCATATGTACAGAGTAATAATAATTAAATTCCCACTTTCAAAATGCAAATTCTAAAATTTAAATTTTAATTTAAAAAAAAGAATTTTATTTTTATTCCTCATTTTTACAAATTTATTTAACTAAACATACAAACTATCAGAAGAAGTTTGAATCACTGTAATTCTATAAAGAAACATTATGCTGATAATTATCAGTAAAAATGCAATTTAATGCAACCCTTGGCTCAAAATCAAAGATCGCCAAAGTTGGCGCATTTTGACAAAAGTCACTTTTTTCCGCCAATTTTAGAATATGCCTATATTGTAAGTATTAGATTTTTTTTGCATTAGACAAAAATAAATTTCAGTAAGGGAGTGGATTATACTGCATTCCTAACGAAGTATTAGCTTTTAAATTAAATTTTTAAGTGATCCAAAAAATAAAATAAAATTTTTTGACACATCAATAAAAAAACAGCAAATGATGAAATGTAAAATATTTTATGCTTATTTAGTAATATATTTCAATAAAAATATTTATAAAAAGGTTTAAAAATTAATTCTTTGCGTATTTGTCTAAGGCAACAAATCTAATACTTACAACTGATTCATATTCTAAAATTGGAAAAAACTGGCTTTTGTCTAAATGCGCCAAATTTGGCGATTTTTGATTTTGAGAAAAGGACTGCATTAAACTGCTTTTTTACCGATTTTTAATGAAAATCATTATTTATCATCATAGAGTTTATTTATATGATTACAATGATTCTAACTTCTCGTGTTAAATATACCAGTTCGCAAGTGATCCGATAAATGAAATAAAAACTTTTGGCATGTCAATAAAAACAACAACAACAAATGATGAAATGTAAAATATTTTATGCTTATTTAGAAATATATTTCATTGAGTCAAAGATTTGTAAAAACACTTAGAAGTTAATTCTTTTGCTGATAACATAATTAATCGTGCATCAAATGATTCTTTCATAAGTTTATCGAGGTTGAAACTGGAAGTATTCTTCTTTATTCATTCATCTTGTTCTTGCAGTTTGAAATCATTCAAATCAGCGTTAAATTCTTCATATGTCCTTCGTCTTAAATTACGGATCGATTCTTTGTGGCGTGTTAAACTGCATGTTACTCTCGACAGAGGAAGGAGTACGTCGTAATGTCCACAATCGGTTATTCCACTGTATAATATAAAACAGTCAGTAGTTGAGTTGCCAAACATCAAAGGGTCCCTTTCCGGTGAGTCCTTAATAGAAAAAATATTAAAATAAATTTATTTCACTACTGTACTTGTCTTTTAATTTGTAATACACCTTTCAATGTACTAGTGCAGGGGTGGCCAACCCAAATGGTCTTGTGGTCCACTTTGGAAGTGCATCATAATTCCGCTGGCCGCATGTAAAATTATATATCCCCATATTAGGTTTAGATCCACTTCAGAAATTTTTTGGAGTAAAAAATTGAAACATAATGAGTTTTGTTTCATAAGTTTTTTTTTTTACTCAAATAAAAATGTGTACTGTTAGAATTATGATCCTTTACCTCATTTGCTGCTTTATTTTTTTATTATTACTATCATGAAAATTCAAGTGAAAATTTAGCCACTGTACATTCGAATCACAACTATAATCCAATTCTTAGCTATAACCCTTACTAATCACCTTAAGTTCTCAATAACTGGTTCAATAAATGGAAAATTTCTTTAAATGTAGATAAGACTGAAGCTATTCTCCTCTCTATTGGAAATAAAGGTAAAATACCTGTGATTATGATCAACAATAATATTATCCCTTGGAATAATCAAACTAAATATTTAGGAGTTATTCTGGATCAGCATTTAACTTGGACACAGCATTTTCTGTACAGCAAACCTAAATTTCGTATTGCTTTCAAAAAACCTCTACCCACTTATAAACAGAAATTTTACCATGACTAAGGATAATAAAATTATTCTGTACACTGTTATGCTTTGTCCAATTCTCACGTATGCTTGTCCAGTCTGGTCCCATGCAGCTAAATCTCATTTAAAATTGATTGAAACTTTACAAAATATCAAATGACCTCTGCAAAATGGTCCATGCGCAATTCTGATATCTATAAAGCTATTAACATTGATTCTCTTTTAAAAGATTTTCTTAAACACATCTTTATAAATTTTTTAACACGCTTATTAATCATGAAAATACTTCAATCCAGGAGACGGACTCTTATGTTCCCAATTATGATTTAAAACGTCTGCGCAAAATTTTAATTTAATTTTTTTAATATTTTTTCTTTTCTTTTATTTGTGTATGATTGTAAGATAATTTTATTATGTTTGTAAATATATTCTGGTGCAATTTGCATTGTTTCAACTGTATTTACCCTGTCCTATAGGAGATGGAGCCCCCAGGGACTAAATAGTTCCAAAAGAATACTTCAACCAACTATAATCCTCTGAACTTATACATATACCATCCAGAACTTTCGAAATCCCACGCCATACATGGTTGCCTTAACACTAATGATATCTTCACTGTTATTCATTTTAAATAATAACAATAACGGAAAATAAATGCAAGCGTTAGTGAGGAATAAATAACATGAAACTCCTCTCCAATTATTTGTATACTGAAGGACATCGAGTCAAATCTCTGTAAAACAATATGAAATCGCCATAAAACGACTGTTAGACATATGACATCAGGAGCGAACTCTTGTTTACCTTAAAATAATATCAAGTCAACTCAAATTACTCACTTTAGTACAGAATTAAAGATTAATTTTCGGACGAGTTTTTTCGTGATGTTCCGAAGAGACACAAATTTGAGATACTGGTATACTCTTAATAATCCTCTAGGTCAGGAACGACCAACACAAAAAATCTTGCGGCCACTTTGGAAATGCATCCTAATTCAGCGTGCCGCATATAAAACCATATATCCCCATATCAGATTTAGACTCACTATCGACATTTTTGGAGTGAAAAATTGTAGCACAATGAGTTATTATTTTTGTGTTTACTATTATTCATACATGTAAGCATCGATAGTATAATAATAATGATACTAAACGCACATTATTTTATTAGTGCGATATTTTTTTCTCCATTCTTTCTCCATTTGCATGCATCATGAGTTAGCAGAATATAATTGAATTATTCTGCCAACTCATAACTGTAAACTCATCAATAAAACTGGCAATATCTGTCACATATTCGCAAGAATATAATTTTAAAATCAAAGTTAATTTTTTCACATAATTTCAACAGTTAATTTTTAAATATTTGGATGCACACAGAATGTGTTTTTTTAATACATTGTTTTTCACTACTTTGGCCATTATAAAATAAATATATTTTGTGGAAGTGTGATAAATCTTACGGGCCGTAAAAATATTCAAGGAGGGAGTTCACTTTAGTTCAGAATTAAAGATTAATATTCGCACGAGTTTCGCGGTGCTCCAAAGAGATACAGATATGAGAAACTGGTATATTCGGGATAGTCTGTTAAGGGGTTAAAGCAAATCATGTAATTAAATTGAAAATTTGCAAAATGGAGGTTTGATATTAGACTGACCTTAAAATAGACATGCACTTTGCATTCAAATACTTCTGAAAAAGCTACAATCTCACTTTCACTTCCGAATGTCCTTGAAGAACTCATGCGGTCTCTGTAATCCAACTTATCCTCGTCTGGGAAGAAGTTCTTGAAGCGTTTCCAGTGACTGCTGACATAGCTGACTACCTTGTTCCTGATGAAGGAATGCTCATTTTGCCTACCAAAAACAATGTATGCCATTGCTCGAAACAAACAGTTGCCATCCCCTGTGATTGGATAAATCTGGAAATTAGCACCAGTGTGATGACTGAATCTATCTTCATCATTTAGTGACGACTTCTTTTGATCAGCATTCATTTGCCTTTTCAATGGCTTTCTCAGTCTTTTACCCTTTGCAAGATTTCCAACCTGCGGTTCTTCATCGATAGGTTTGAATTTAACTTGTTGTTGAAGATATACTCGCCTTCTTGTGTGATAGATGCAGTCTTTATTACCACGCCACATAGATATTGCTTATTTTGCTTGAAATATAAAGAAATCTCTTTCATTTAATCGCTATTATTAAATCAACCAAGATTTGCAATTTTCATTGGCATTACTTATATTTGCGACAAATTGGGTAGATAACAAATTTGAAATTTAGACTTAGTTATTTATTATTATGAAAGGAACTATGAATATTTTTAGGTCGTGTTGCAAAATATTATGTCAACTTATTGAAATTTTTGATGGAACTGAAGTATTATTTAAAAAAAATATGTGTTTGTCTATTCAACAACAAAGCGGTTTGATTGCTATCATTGTTGCATTATTTATCTTTTGGTAGTATGAAAGTATCATTGTTTAATTGACTAACATTGTTTCTTATAAATTAAAATCAATATTCTTTCTGTAGTATTCATTCTTCAAAAGTTTTTTTGCTATACTTTGGTAGGGGGAACCTGATAACAGAGTGGCTAGTATTCTGGCTTTCGCTATCACAGGTATCGTGTTCGAATCCGGGCGGTGCCATGTTGTTTGTCGTGTTTCGGAATCCACTTTAAACAGTAGGTCCCGGTCTAATAGGATCGCAGAGCGTTGTGGGGGTAATGTTTTTCGCGTCCGTGCCATATCTTCAAGCTACACATGCCGCCTTTGTAGTGCTAAATGAGTAACAGTCGTGCAGTCCTTGCTTATGGCATAAATATTAACTGTCTCTGTATTGCCAGCTGCGTTAGAACAACAACAATATTGTTACTTATAAATATATTTGTAAGCTATCTTGTACTACTGCTTAGAAAATATATGTCAAATTAAACTTTTATTTCTCTTTTTTTTTTAACAAGTTGCCATTCTTTTAATTACAGAAAAATATAAGCTAACTAATTGCTCAGGGATTTACTACTTAATGATTTATATTAAGTTCTTTAGAAATTAAAAATCTATTCATTTTACTCTTAAAGATCTCATATTTATTATTCCTTAGCTTGATGAGCTGATATATGAATTGACTGTAATTGGCATATTTGTTGACTGTAATTGTATAATAATATATTCAAATTTCATTCAGTTAATTCATATCTTTGGCACAAAAGATATGAATAACTGAATGAAATTTGATTAATTAACATGATACTCTTGGGCCTGAATGGCCGAGCGGCTAGCGCTCTGGCGCCTGATACCACATGCTTCGAGTTCGAGTTCGAGTTCAGCCGGTGCTATGGTTGTGCGTAATGGTTCGGAATCCATTTTAAACCGTACGTCCCGGTCTAACATGACCATAGTGCATTGCGGGGGTATTGTTAAACATCGTCCGTAGCTTATATTCAAGCTACACTCACCTAACGGGTAGTGCTAAGTAAGTAACGTTGACGCAGCGCTTGCCTTAAGGCATAGAAGGCAACTGTCTAAGTGTTTGCTAAAAATTATGATACTCTTTAAAAAATGACTGCAAAGTTTTAAAAACAACTTTCTACGATAAATAAAGCTATAACTAGTAGCTTTGTAGTTCTATTTTCCAACTGTAAATGCCGATACGTTTTAAGTTCTAAAAAAATGGAGCATGAAAAATTCTCCTCTACAGACAATACATTTATCTTCCTTAAAAGGAAGTATTCTTTAAATTTTTCGGTCGCTTTTATCCTTTGTTGTTGCCATTAAAAGAAAGAAACGTTTGTTTTGAGGCTGTACGTGTGTGTTTTTTAGTATCTTTTTTTATTATTTACTAAAGAAGAAGAAATCCACTTTAAACCAAGTCTTATTGACCCGAAATCTTTGTTTGGAAATCCAATATACTGCGTAAACATCAAAGAGTTAACAATGAAAAATATACTTCTTACTAGCAAAATAGTTAAGTACAAAAAGCAACGCTTTTGGCATAAACTATTACTGTAAACCTCAGAGATGTTAATTTTTTCTACTTGTACTTCTTTTTTTTTGTACTTTTGTCATTCATACATTCCAAACACGTACATTTTCCATTGTTCAGAAGGCTGATTGGGCTAATTTTTGTTCTAAAATCTTTTTGAGCCATATTTATTCTAAAAAAATGGATGGTTTCTAAAAAAACTATAACTCTATGATCATTTAAGATAGAGGTGGCCAACCCGCTGCCCGCCTGGAACATTTTTGCGGCCCTTGAGATTTATTTATTTATCTTACAAAATATATTTATTTTATAATGACCAGAGTAGTGAAAACCAATGTATTAAAAATATACATTATGTGTGCATCCAAATATTTAAAAATTAACTATCGAAATGATGAGAAAAAATTAACTATCGAAATGATGAGAAAAAATTAACTTGATTTTAAATTAATATTCTTACGAATATAGGACAGACATTGATTAGTTTAGAGTTATGAGTTCGCAGAATAATTAAATTATATTCTGTGAACTCATGATGCTCGGCTCATCGATTTGCAGAAGCTAAGTGAAAGAGTGGACAAACAAATATCGCACTAGTAAAATAAATATTTTTTAATGATTCCATTTCTTTTATTTCATTTATACTTATATATTTTTTAAATTTCATTCTTAGTGTTATATATTTCGTTACAATGTGCGTTTAGTATCATTATTATTATATTATCTATGTTTAATACAAAACTGTACTAAACACAAGAATAATAACTTATTATGTTTCAATTTTTTTTTCAATCCAAAAAAAAATGTCTATAGTAAGTTTAAATCTAATATATAATTTTGGATGCGGCTTTAAATCTAATGTATAATTTGGGTTGGGTACCCCTGATTTAAGAAATTCTCTTCAAAAAATAATCTATTTTATTCTTTGATTATAAATTAAATTCAATAAAATATTCATATTTTTATTAAGAATGATTGAATGGTAAAGTAAATGATTGATATATAAAATAAATTCTATAAAGTTTAATATAAGTTTTTAATTTAAATCAGTTGGGCTTAAGAACATATGCAGATATGGCATTTCATTATATTAGTACAGAGTGTTTATAATTAAAGTTCCACTTTCAAAATGCTGTAAAAAAAGAACCACTGGTCACGATGTGTTCAAATTTGAACTGAAGATGCTTGAAGAAGGGGGACACGGTATGGCATAAAAAAAGTTCCATAGATTTTTGCCATCCAATTTGATATGACCTTTCCGTGGTGGATGGGCTTTCCACTAACAGTGGCACAACTGTTAAATAACTTGAAAGTCCTTTTTTCCGTCAAAAAATTGAAACAGTCAAGCACATTGAACACTACAGTTGGTTTAATATGCAATTCATGCCAAATACGTTGTCATTTCGATTCAAAATATCACTGGCAGCCGAATTCCCTTTCTTTATGCCGCTTACAGCGCCATCGATTAATACACTTTGGAACTTTTTTGATGCCTTACCATTTCCCCTTTCTTCAAATATCTTCAGTTCGAAATTGAACTCACTGTGACGAGTGGTTCCTTTTTTTTTGCAGCATTTTGAAAGTGGGACTTTAATTATAATCACCCCGTATTTTTACAAATATTATGAAATTCCTCTAGACATTAATTAATTTTAATACTCGCAAAGGAATTTTAATTATTTTCTGTTCGATAACAAACATATAGTATAGCTTTAAATTAATTTTCAACTTTTTCACTAGCAACTGACAGTGCAATTCTTTTGACTTTAAACTGTGGCTTTTTTATTGATTTTTTGTTGTTTTTTTGTTTGCTTTTGTTTACCTTTATTTTCCATACAATTAGAAGAATTCTTTTATGCCGCTGATTATAAATAAGCTTTTATTTTGTTAAAAATGAGTTTAGAAAAAAAATAATTTATTTTTTTAAGCTTTATTTTTTTCTCCTTCAAAGGGACTGTCACTTTGACTGTTGATTGTTTCGGTATTAACTTTCTTATTTATTTTTTCATTTATTTTGGTTAGGGCTTGGCAGAAAAAACATTCTCACAATAATTTTTTTTTAATTTATAGATTTTTTATTTTTTTATTTATTTAAATTAGGTTTTCTTAATAATAAAACACTGCCCAGTCCTTCTTTTAACTTTACTTAGAAATACAAAATGGCAGATATTTTTTTTCAAAGACATTTTTTAATTTAAACTCTAAAAATGCTGTCTGCTATATATTGTAAAAATTAAAGCTTAATTTTTTTCTTTTACATTAACCATTTATATCTTTGTCATAATATAGTTATAAAATTTTTTAAATAATATTAATTCGTATGAAGCGCTAAAAATTAATCACACGATAATAATTTTGATATTAATATACTTTATAGGTCTTTGAAATATTGATAAATCAAATAAAAATAAATTACAAAGACTATTGTATGAAGTGTAGAGATATTAACTTTTCAACAACTAAATATTTCAACATATTTCAAGGTGGTAAAATATAATGTGCTAAAATAGTTGCACATTGCATGATGGTAAACTGCAAGATCCTGAAATTGTTGCACATTTCAGGTACATTGCAATGTGCTGAAATAATTGCACATTACAGGGTGGTAAATTGCAATGTGCTGAAATAGTTGTACATTGCAGGATTTTAAATTACAATGTGATGTAATAGATGCACATTGCAGATTGGCAAGTGATCAAATATGTATGTGAAAGTAACCACAAATTCTTTTGACACATTCTTTGGAAACAGCAATAAATTAAAAATCTCATTTCACAACGTTAAAGAATCAGACATTTGCCTTGAAGACAATCAAGAATAACTTGAGAATAATTTTTTAGCTGAAATACAAGAACTATTTGAAATAAAAGTTAAGACTATCAAACAACTTTTGAAGACTATCAGACAACCTTTTTCTTGCTCGATTCGTGGTACAGTGCTGCACTGCTAGTCTGCAGGAAGTTTCAAATTCAAATCCGTTCGTGATATTCATTGAAACCACGTCATTTATGAACGAGAAGGCGATTGTGACTGCGTGAGTAAGCGTCTCGCATTCATAGTCAGATTGGTGAAAGTTGTCTCTCACACAGATATAGAAAGATTCTAATCGATAACGACGATCCCTTCATTGACTCTCAATGAACTTTTCATGTTATACATATATGAATTGCAAGAGAAACATTCTGACGCTCGGTACCACAGGTTTGGGGTTCGAGTCCCGGCGGTGTCATGGATATTTGTAGTAGTCCAGAATTCACTTTAAACCGTAGGTACTGGTCTAATACGATCGTAGATCGTCACAGAGCCCAATCAGACTTTTCACCCACATCATATGATCGTAGAGCTTTGTGGAGGTAGTGTTACTCGAGTCCGTAGCGTATCTTCAAGCTACACGTGCCCCCTGAATAATGCTAAATGAGCAACAGTGATGCCTTTGCTTTTGACATAAAGATTAACTGTCTCTGTACTGCTACCTGCATTAGAAAAACAACGAAAAAAAACATGTACAAAGAAAAGAAGCACTATACATAAAAAAAAAAAATTTGAAATACGAGATAAAATGTTTAGCACATCAAGGAAAAGAAATTTATGCCTGAGATTAAAAAAAAAATTATGTTGTAAATAGAAATTTATCTTATTGAAATAATATGACTTGCAATTATGTGAAAAGTATATTCAAATCAAATGTTTTTTATTAAACTTGATATACAGGGTAATCATAATTAAAGTCCCACTTTCAAAATGCTATAAAAAAAAGAACTACTCGTCGCAATGAGTTCAAATTTGAAATGAAGATACATAAAGAAGGGGGAAACGGTACGGCATCAAAAGAAAGTTCTAAAAAGAGTCCACCGTTTTTTCCTATCCAATTTGGTATGACCTTTCCGTGGTGGATGGGCTTTCCACTAACAGTGTCACAACTGTTGAATGACTTGGAAGTCATTTTTTCCGTCAAAAAACCGAAGCAATCACATTGAACACTACGGTTGGCTTAATGTGAAAGTCATACCAAATACGTTGTCATTTCGATTCAAAACATCACTGACAGCTGAATTCACATTCTTTACGTCGCTTACAGCGCCATCTATTAATACACTTTGTAATTCTTTTTGATGCCGTACCATTTCTCCCTTCTTCAACTATTTTTAACGGTCTAAACCGCTTACAGCGCCATCTATTAATACACTTTGAAAAAAAATTTATGTCGTACCGTGGGGGCCTCTTCAAGTATCTTCCATTCAAATTTGAACTCATTGTGACGAGTGATTCTTTTTTACAGCATTTTGAAAGTGGGACTATAATTATAATCAACCTGTATTTTACAAAAAAAATCATACAAATAGTTACAAAATTATTAATCTTTCTATCTAATTTCATATAATATTAAATATTTTATTAAAATTTTGTAATAAATGAAATTTGTATTATATGGATGCTAAATATAACTCATAATTTTTTATTAATGGTAAATTGGACAAATATAATTGGAAAATAAATTCAAAATCATTTTTTTATAACACACAAGATTATTATTGTTGAAAATATCCTGTTACTTCAGCAACAAGTGTCAAAAATTGGATTTATAAAAAATTCTATTCATATTTGAAATTTAATAATAAAAATAAGCAAAATAAAGTCTCGACTCCTGTAATAGCAAGTCTAAAAATACATACTTTAGTATTGATCACAAATAAAATGTCAAAACAACCTGGATTTCACTAAGGAAAAGTGAAAACAACCATGAACATAAAAGATTTTCATAGCAAATTCCATGAAACCTTAAATATTTCCTTTTCATCTTTCTTTTCTTTTCTTCGAACTAAAGACGGAAGTTGAATACCACGTGATCATTGACGTCAGTAGCACCCGAAGCGTGATTTATTCCCCTTTTAAATAAAAGTTTTTCCCAACTATGAGAACTTGATTGAGAGGTGCTTTGAATTCTCATTCCCCAAAATATTGGATTAAATTTTGTATTTGCGTGAATGTTATGATTCTTCTAATAATTTTTTCCTTTTAAATATATCCTCACAATTATTTGTTTTTTTTTTTTATCTGGGTACACTTCAAACGATTGTTTGTCATTGGAATGTTCGATTTTGTTCTAAAAAGCAGTTTTATTTAGAAAGAAAAGTAAGTTTTATTCTATGTTATAAAGGAAAAAAATTAATTTGTTGTCTCTTTATTTAGAGGTAGAATGATATTAGTATTCAATTTATTATTTATTGTCAATTATTTCATTCAATTTCGTTTTTTATTATCAATTATTTTATTCAATTTTATTTTATATTATCAATTATTTTTTTCATTTGATTAGGATTTATTATTTTTTGTCCAATTCATGGCACACCTACTAACATACTAATTAATTGGAATGAATTAATTGGAAGTTAGAATTTAACTGGAGAGTGCATTGCAGTCACTGCTTTAAAAAACCAGAAAACTTCATGGAGATTGTGACTAGAGCTTCGAAAACACTTATGTCTCATTAGGTTTTTCCCAATTAGCCAAGCAAATGTATACTAATTATACCTGAAAGTCCTTGTCTTAGATATTATTGCCCTTGTTATATAAATATAACATAACACTCCATTCGTAAGTAACCCCCAATCTGTTTAAACTGTGGTTCAGAGGTCAGTCAAAAGTGAACTTTGACATTACAGACAGAGTTTTGTTAAAATCTGATATTATAATTTTTTTCTAGACCATTAATGATATTTTTTATCGATTGTGATTCATTGGCTTACAATCAAATTAGTACAATCATTGGCTGGGTTTCTATAAAAATGTGTTCAACATAGTTCTGATTAAAATTACATTAACTTCCAGGCTCTAAGCTATATCTGCATATCTTATAATGTCTGATAAGTATATGATTACTAGAGCGAGTTATTTCAATAATTCAGCATGATGATGTCTTTTTGGCAGCACTTATTGACAATTCTCTTGAAAAGAAGCATCTAGAATGAATCAGCAGTCAAAATCAATACCTACGGGCAGAATAAAATCCATTTAATTCCCTTATCCAACTTTTACTCTTTCTTGTAATCATCATAATGAATCATATTTTAATTATCTTTGAAATAAACTGACTTTTAAAGGTATTTGTTGTTTTGTTCAAATCTTTGAAATCAATTTTTAAAATATCTCATGACGACCTATATAATTGAAATTTTGAGCTCCTACTTCCTTTTGCTGATGACGATGTAATGATTTCTTGTTGAAAATAAATTCAATAGATAATTTCGAATTTTGGTTTACCTTGAGTTTTAACACCTTTTTTTGTAACTAAGTGGATTAATTTGCAACACATGTGATTTCCGCGTTTATAATTTCTTTATTTTGCCTACTTTTTGCCGGATGTCTTCCTTTACCATAGTCAATTTTTCTGACTCATTGCTCAACCTTACCCTCCTCAGACACGGGAATAAGATGTATAGTTTTAAATTTGAAGTGAAATTTAGTAATAGATTTTTCCTTATTTTTCCAATAGAGCGATATCACTTAGGGCAATATGTAAATAGTACCAAATTATCGCAAATTATAATATAATGAATCCTGGTAAAAAGTTCGTTTAGGTTTGATTGCTTACATTTTGCCTGATGCCAAATTAACGGAAAAAACACTGATGCCATTTATTAAAATCTTAATTCAAACATCGTTCAGCATTCCTTTCATTTGTTTATTGCATTTCATTTCCTCAACATTTAGTATTCGGGATATAAAATGGTGGATAAAATTTGTAATAATTTTTTTCCATTAACGTCTTTTTCTCCATTAAACTATATGAAAAATCCTTTCATAAATTTTTAATTTATCAACTGTTCTTTTTGGTTCTTTGATGATACATCCAATCATTTTGCATTTTTATTCAGCTGATTTCCACCAATGGGCGACGATGTTTGAACCGGTTGTTTGACGATCAAATGACATTTTCTTCCTGGGGGATATTCAGAAGTCATGAATTCTTAGTTTCATGACGTCTGGTGGCATGGTTGTATTTTCATGTCAATGTGATGTCGAATTGACTGTCGATGCGAGATACTCTGAAAAAATCGACTTCATTTCTGAAGTAACGCCAATGGCATTCTTCAATTAATTCAGATTGATGGATCATACATCAAATTTTGAAGATTTATCTTCTTCTAATCTTTTTTTCCGCTATTTGCATTTGCATTCAGCTGATGTATGTCTGCAAACGGGCGATGATGTGTGAACCGGTTGTTTAACGATGAGAGAAAGTTTTCTTCCTGGGGGATTATCAAATATTTTGAGTTTTATGACATGTGGTGGCATGTCGAATAGACTGTCAATGCTCACACACTCAGACAAAATTGACATCAGTTCAAAAGTAGCACAAATGCCCTTCTGTAATGAATTCAGATTGATTCCGAGTTACTACTGGTAAATGTGGATCACACATCAAATTTTGAAGAAGATTAATCTTCGTCGAATCAATCTTCTATTCCATTTTTTGCATTTGTATTCCGCTGATATATGTCCGCCAATGAACGGCGATGTTTGAACCAATTGTTTGACGATGAGATTACGTTTTCTTCCCGGGGGATTATCAGACGTTTTGAGTTTCATGCCACGAATAGACTGTAAATACAAGATATTCACGCACATTAACAAAATCGACATAATTTCTAAACTATCTTCAATGACATTATCCAATAAATTTAAATTGATTTCGCTTTACGATGGTTAGCCATGGTTACCGTGTTGCCATGGTAACCACATTGTCCACATGGTAACCATATGGTTCACATGGACCATGGTAACCATGTTACAAAATTCTGTTATGTACCCAGGATACCAAATTCAGTTATGTACCCATGTTACCAAATTACTACATCAAATTCTGAAGCAAAATTTTATCTGTAATTAAATAACGAAAACGTGTTTTATTGAAATACGTAAAAAGAAAAAAAGCAGTTTTGTTAAAAATAAAATTGAAATATTCATTTTTAAACTGGAATTGTGAGTAAAAATACCAGAAGATATCTATTTATTTATGTATCTCTTTCAATATTCAGTCAAAAGATATTTCATATTTGCATATTTCATAAAGTCTAAATCAAAAACTTCACCAGAAACAGCAGCTATTTGGGAGCAATGAAATCTTTTACAACCGCTTTGTGTACAAAAAACTATATTTATGGATTTTATAAATATGATTCAGTAAGCAAATTTACAATGTTTATTTTTCCATTTTATAAAGGTTTAATGTAGTGAAAAGTATGTTTTCGTCTGTTTTGACTTTAGGGAAATGGGTTTTATTTACAAAGAATTCCATTTCTTTATTTTCGGTCCAGTGCTTTTTTTTGTATCTCTGATTTTGTTGTGAAAACAAATTTAAGCATTTTTTTTTTCTGTTCTATTTTGAAAACTCTGAATGAAAAAAAAGAATAAAAATAGTTTTGAAACCTAAGAATTTCTATTTCTAAAATACAAAAAAAAACATTTTGATATGATACGCTCGATACAGGTTTTGTGTATAGATTTATATCTAAAAATAATTTATTTTTGTTTGTTACAACATCTCTAAGAGAGTTGTTAGCTAGGATTATTTGTTCCTTTTTTTTTAACTAAAGGCCTCATTAGCTTTCTGTAATTATTTTGCCTAAACCTGATATAGCAGCCTTAGAGCATTGGAAGTTATTATGTTATGAAACAGTAATTATCTCCTGTATTTTTAATGTAGGGTGGCTTTTATGATATATATATATATATATATATATATACGTATATTCATTTAATTTGTAACTTAATCCCAAAGTCATTAATTTTCCAATACATTAAATTTTTATGCAGTTATGTTATATAAAGGGGCAAGGCCGAATGACTAACTCTCTGGCGTTCGGTGCCACAGGTTTTGGATTCGAGTCCCGGCGGTGCCATGAATGTTTCTAGTGGTTCGTAATCCACTTTATACCGTAGGTCTTGGTCTAATATGACTGTAAAGCGTTGCGCGTAAGGCTGACAACCCTACCCCGTAAAAACAAAAACATCTCCTGCCCAGAAATTTGCCAGTGGGTAGACGGCCTTGGCCCACCATAGGGCTGTTGCGCCAATGATGATGATGTTGGTGATGTTATATAAAGGCACAAAACATTTTCTATGTGCAACTACACATAGAAAATATATAGTTATCACTCAAAAAAATAAAAACAGGGTTTCATAAGTTTTTTCGATTGTTATTGACGGTATCTATGAGAATAACTCAAGACCGGAAAAAAATGTAGATTTTCAATGGCAACTGCAACTAATTTAACTAAAGCTAAAATATGAAACCAAATCCATTTTCCTCTTAATCAAAAAAGCTTCGTTTATACTAACATTATCCTTCAACTAAAAATATTTCCAACAAGATAAAATGGCTTGTTTCACTGGTTTTCATACTTTTATAAACTTTACTATCTCATTTCTTCGCAAAAACTTCGTATTGGTATTATTGTGCTACGTTTTGCTTAGCATGATTCATATAAAGCATTTTCCTCCATTTACGTAAAAAATACATCATTCGTTACTTACCAAATCTTTGATTAAAAAACTAGTAGATTGCATCTTATTGATCTGGTATTTTAATATGTTCACCATGTGTAAAAAAAATGTTTTATTAAAGGGTTCATTTATTTGCAGATGCTGTTCGGAACAGCGCAAGGGCAGAGTTGTGGACCCCGTGTCAGCGCCCGTTTGCTGGCTGAAATTCCCTGTGATATGAGCAAGTCAAGCTATTGCAGTGCTCCAGGAAGTGCATATCCATGGTAAAATCACTTTAGTAATTATTGTGTGAATAATTAGTAAAGGTTTATGAGCTGTTACATTTTTATCTAACTTCCATGGACTTTAATTAATGAATTACTTTAAAAGGAGGAATAATTAGTTTTAAAGGTGTACTGATATGAATTCATGAAGTGTCAAAATATGTAGAATCATATATAGTGTTATATTTTTATATTCCCGATTGTTGAATAGTTTATAGTGCTACGTCTTTATATTCTTGATTGTTGAATAAGCGGCCTGATGGCCAATTGGCTAACACTCTGGCCTTTAGTACTACTGGCAATGGCATGGATGTTTGTGAGTGGTTCGGAATCCACGTTAAACTGTAGCTTCCGGTCTAATTTAGCATAGGTGTGCACAAAATGACCATAGTTTGGTTTGGCTTGGTATGTCGCTCTGCGGTCATCTTGTGCACACGAGGGCTAAACAGACCGGGACCTACAGTTCCAGACACCAACTATTGAAGTTCCCACTGTTCGACTCAAATTGCCATCGTACAATGGGAAGTTTAGCTGCCATCTTATCATGCACATTGGATGAAACTGAAACTGCTAAATATCTGCAGTTCTAGTAGTAAATGACCTCAAATTAAAAAATCCAGATTTTGAAAATTGCATAGTTTTATAGTACGTTAAGCAATATGAGTTAATATTTAGAAATCTATTGTTCAATTCCTTCTATTAACTCACACTCTCCCTATTTATATCTTGTTCACATTTTCAATCGTTAAGAAAATACTTCTTATTCATCCACTCAAGTTCAAATACCTTTTTTGAACTTGTAGTGGAGGAGACTTGATGTTAATGCAGTTTTTTCAAACATTAATTCATTAATTAAATTTAATTAATAATTTTAGGGTTTTTTTATATTTAAGTTGCATATATCTACCGATAGATGGCGCCAAATAAACTTTAAAAAAATGAAGGAAAATTATTTATAAAGAACTTTCTGCAATAGAGTAAAAAAAAAGTAGGAATTGACTTTAAAAAAAAAAATTTTATATTACTTGTTAATGAGAGATTAACGTATTTTTTAAAAATAATTACTTTCAATAATTATTTTCTAATTATTTTTATTATTTCTAATAATTTTCTGTAATTCTTATTAAAAATTAATATGATAATCTTTGTTACAAAAATTATTTATACTATCTATACATTTTACTACATATTAAATGTAGGAATAAAGATAGAATTAATATAATTACTTGAAATGTTTTGAACAGAAACTTCAAAAAAACACCTAATTTATTGAAATTATACGTCATCAAAATTTGTATTAAATAAACACCTTCTTAACACACATGAATATTATTGGGTAGCATTTCCTTATTATATAGAAATATCTTCAACTAATTATCTGCTTCCTCGTATTTCTTCAGGGGTTCTGTAAAGAGATACATCAACGACAACCAAGGACTCGTCCGTCGTATGTATGGCGACGAAAAGCACAGCTCGGTTCTACTCAACGAAATCGATGGCTTCCAACAAAAATTTGACATACTTCGACATGCATACGAAGGCTTCCGCAGTAGGACTGTCTATGGCAGATCAGCAAGAGGCCACAGACCATCTCGTCGACAACCAAGACCACAGTTATTCCCAGATGACCTTGAACAAACAGAAAGTGGTACCTCCACTGACTCAGGAGAATCTGTTACAATATTCAGAGTGGTTACAGAAACCTCAATCAAGGTTGGTGAAGCCATCACCAAATCCATGTCTACACCAGAAACAACCGTCTCCTACGAACCAGCTTCTGAATTCGATAGTTACACAAGCCATTTTTCTGCAACTACAACCACAAGAGATCCGACGACACAAACCGTTACAGAAGACACCACAACCACAACCGCTTATGAAACAACTCTGCCACCAACGACAGGTCCGCCAACAGAAACGAATCCGACCACGATATCGTCCGATTTCACAACAACCACGGACAGCTCAACTCAACGGAATGATAACATTCCATTAGCCATGCAACGCGTTGGCTATGAAGAATACGAAGAGGAATACGAATTCGAGCCCAGAAGAAAGATAGACCCATCCGTCATGCAAAACAGCGTTGAGGAGAAGATAAGGTACAAAGAAGAACTGGAATCAGACATCAAGAGAACAGACCCTTCAAAACTTGAAGCCAGACCACCAATCGATGAGCTTATTGCAGAAGAGTCGATGAAGGAGATACGTGAGGAGAATCCAACGACTTCTTCCAAAGAAGAAGAGAATACAGAGGAAGAAGTTCCAAGAAGGGGGATGTAAGTTGACTTTTAAGTTCTAAGTTCTTTTTTTCTTTTTATTTAATCAGGCAAAAGCACAAAGAAATTGACATTCAAGGGTATAGAAATGTATTCTGCTTCTTTACTAGTTGTTCCATTACATTTAAAGCTTGTAGTCCCAGCAACATACAAATTATTTTCTTTATGTTAGTAAAAGGTTTTAAATTTTAAAATATTAATAAAGTTTAAAATATTAATTAAGTTTAAAATATTATCTAAGTTAAAATATTAATATTAATTATTATATTTAAATTTGAAATATTAACAATTAATTGCTCTCTTTGTTTTCGCGAGTATAAAACTGGTGGATGATAAAAAAGTTTTTTTTAAATTGTAAAAACGAAAAAAAAAATGTTTTTGAATAATATATAGAATAAATTTATTATTCCATTGGATTTTGTTTAAAATTTTTCATTGCAATGGAATTATTGCAATTTTAAAATTTAATTAAAATTAATTGTTGGTAGGGGACCTGATGGCCTTGTAGCTTGAGCTCTAGCACCCAGTGACATCGATGCTTGTAGTGTCTACTTTAAACCGTAGATCTGGTCTACTATGATTGTAGAACGTTGGGCGTAGGGCTGACCCTGTAAAAAGAAATCATCTCCTGTCTCAAACTGTGTCAGTAGGCCTTGGCCCACCATGGACCGTAGTACCAGGGAGTGAGTTTGATTGTTGGCTTGGTTTGTCCCTTTGCGGACATTTTCTGCACACTTTAGGCTAATTAGACCGGGACCTACAGTTTAACGCGGATTCCGAACCACTAACAAACATTCATGCCATCGCCAGGATTCGCACCTGAAGCCTATGGTACCAAAAGCCAGAGAGCTAACCAATTGGCTATCAGGTCGCTTGATTGTTGGTAGAAAATCATCATCGCAATATTTTTTTTCAATGAAAAATATGTGTAATTTTAATTTAGTTCATTTTATTAAAAAAATTTTCTTTCTCAATTATAAATTTATATTTACCTAAATTTCAGTTTTCTTAAAAATTTTAGAATATCTGTGGTACATTTATTAAACGGATAACAATACTTCCTCTTCAAAGACGAAGCAGCTCCATGACGGGCCAAAGCCTGATGGCCAATTTGCTAGCACTCTGGCCTTTGGTACCATAGGCTTCAGGTTCGAATCCTGGCGGTATCATGGATGTTTGTGAGTGGTTCGGAATCCCCGTTACACTGTAGGTCCGGGTCTATTTAGCCCTCGTGTGCACAAAATGACCGTAGAACGACAAACCAAACTTACTAGTAGATCCCAAAACATGGGATGTTCTCTTTTTACGGGGTAGGATTGTCAGCCCTACGCTCTACAGTTATATTAGATAGGACCTACGGTTTAAAGTGGATTCCAAACCACTACAAGCATCCATTACACCGCCGGGACTTGAACTCGAAATACCGAGCACCAGACAGCTAGTCACTCAACTATCAGGCCCCATGACACTTACCATATGAAAATATTCATTAAAATGCCAGTTTTTGTTTCCTTTAAGTTATTATTTTAATTTGTACATTATGTAAGTTCAAATCATGTTGATACATTATTTTTTTTTCATTTTATTTTGCTTATGTTAAGAGAAAGCTATAAATTATTCTTCAAAAAAAGATGTATGTAGATCATAGTTTAAAAGGAACTGAAAAATATCCTCCCACATTTTATACAGTTTTAAAATTTTACATGTCACGCATCAAATAAGTGTCTGTTTTTTGCATGAAACATGCTTCATGATACGGAAGGAATTTGCACAATAAAATACCCCTACGACGAGTAGTGGGTTTGAATGCATAGTGAATTGAATTTAATCCACCCACTCTCAAACAATGCTGCCATATTATCTGCATAACAAACCGCCATCTTTCTAACTTGAGAATACAAAACCGTTGGAATATCGAAAAAATTCATGACCACAACGACTAGGAATAAAAACTTTTATTCCTTTCCCTTACTTTTAAAAAAAATTAAT
Organism: Caerostris darwini; assembly: GCA_021605075.1. Classification (NCBI taxonomy): domain Eukaryota; kingdom Metazoa; phylum Arthropoda; class Arachnida; order Araneae; family Araneidae; genus Caerostris; species Caerostris darwini. Next base: position 581,170 of record BPLQ01007167.1, on the reverse strand, counting down.
TTTTACTTTTTACTTTTACTAATATTTACTTTTTTACAAAAACTCTTAATTTGAAATTTCACAGCATAAAAACACATTTAAAGATTTTAGTAAATATTACAAAATATTTCCTTTTGATATGTGTTTTTTTTAATTTCATTGTAAATATAAAATTAGAATTAATAAATAATAAAAATTTTTATTGAAAATTAGACTTACTTAGATTAAAAAGTAGAATAATTAGATTAGAACTGTAGAGTGAAAATTAAGGTTAGTAGAACTGTACACTGAAATTGTACATTGAAAATTCTACCTGCTTTAGATTAAAAAT
>BPLQ01007167.1:551069-577770 GCA_021605075.1 Caerostris darwini | reverse complement strand
CAAATTAATTGTTTAAATAAGCGTTTCTTGAAAATAATATCCAATTAACAATCACAAATGTGCTCATTTTTTTAAATAAAATTATGAAAAATTTAAAATTATAAAACAGAAATAAAATCTTTAAATAAATGCATTAGAAAGAATCTCAACAAAAAAATAGCACAATCATCAAACGTCAGAAGTTATGATATTTTATTATACTTAATAACCTTAATTTAAAGCCAGACTGTATGAGTCCCTATACTAAAAAAATTGAACTCAATTCGATATATATATTTTATTTTATTTTATTAATTTAATTTAATTTAATCTAATTTAAATTTTTCCTTTAATTTAATTAATTTTTTTTTTAATTTTAACTTTTTTTTTAATCTAAAATCTCTAATTTAAATTAATTTAATTAATTAAATTTTTTGTTTAATTTTAATTTTAATTTTTTTAATTTTAACTTTTTTTAAATCTAAAAATCACTAATTTTAATTAATTTAATTAATTAAATTTTTTGTTTAATTTTAATTTTTATTTAACTGTAATTTTTTTTTTAATTTTATCTTTTTCCAAAAATACATCCAAATATTCGTCATTTTTTTTTTTTTTTTCTGAAATTATTTGGTTACATAACTTTCTACTCTATAACAAATAATTCTGAAATAATTTTTTTTAACTCAAGTTACAAAGTTTTTTTTAAAATATTCGAACACAAAGTACATGAATTTCCATTTCTTTGAAAAATTTTCTGCAGTTTGTACATTTCATCCTTTCTTCATGTCTTCTTTAGAGACAAAGGACATATTTCCAAGCTGTGGGACGGAATATTGAAGCTTTGTTCCTTTCTATGAATAGCAAAATATCGTTTTCGTGGCGTGAATAACAATTCAAATTGCCACTTCGTTTTTTGAAATACAACAAACAATAGAATTTAAACTGGGTCTAATGAAAAAAAAAAAAAATAATAATAAAATATAAAAACAATCATTTGATAAATAATTTTAAAAAAGAAAAGTTTTTAAAATGTGATTTGAACAAATTAAATTGGGACATATTAAAAAATGATTGTTCTATTTATTCTATAGAATACAAAATGCGAATTTGTTTGAATAAAAATGGCGTAACTAAATTCATTCAAAAAGAATAGATTATAAAATGATAAGATACAGTATATAGCTAATTTTCTTAGAACATATTACGCAACATACTTTTATTTAATTTTTTGTTCAATTTTTAACTAATTACTATTTGAAAAATTTAAAATGAATTTTTTTCACTAAAAAATTTTTTGTAAAACTCTTTAAAAAAATATATTAATATACATTATAAATATCCTTCTAAAAAATATATTAATATACATTGTAAATACAGTTTTTGCTGTACGTTCAACTTTTGTGAGCGACCGATTGACAGAGACGGAAGCGTCGGTTGGCCAACAAGATCTCCCAACTTGTTCCCCATTGATACTGAATCTTGTTTACGAGACCCCCGTAACTTCTGATGAAACCTCATAACGAGAAATGGTGAACAAAATTGCTTCCGTTACAATCCTCGACTGTTTAATAACAATTCAAGTTGCCACTTCGTTTTTGAAATACAACAAACAATAGAATTTAAACTGGGTCTAATAAAAAAAATGATTCACTAATTCTGTAAGCAATGTCTAATAAGCCTATTTTATAAAATATATCTAATTTCTTTACTTTTAATTCTTCTTGTGTGCTAGCACGCCCATGTGTGATATGGTATGTAATAAAAACAATGTACAAAATAAATACAATTTATATAAAATGCAAAGGAAGAATTTGATATTACGTGTTATTTAAATATTTTTGTGTTTCATTCAGTTTTCGTAGTAAACCAAATGTAAAAGTAATTAAATAAAACTTTTTTTATTTAACAATTTTATTTATTTATTTATTATTTAACAATTTTATTTATTTATTTATTATTTAACAATTTTATTTATTTATATTCTTGCCTTAAAATTCACAGCAACTGCTGATCTAAAAAAGCTTGCAATGTATTATTTAGCAGCAATCACTCTACATTTTAGGACAGTAAAATGTAGAAGAGGTATAATTAAGAATAATCTGAGGTAAAATTTAGGATTTCCATTTTAAAAAAAGTGGTTTTGTTTTGTGTTTGGTCAATTTAATTTCCAAAAAAAAAAAAAAAAAGCAAATTCGCAGGTGTAAGTTGAACCAACAGCGCTAACAACTTCAATTAAGAGTCTGGTTTGGTCTGCTATCAACAATCAACTGTGCGCATCTAGAGATGGTCACTGTATCACTGAGGTCACTTAAAGCGAAGCATACAGCCTGTTATATTAGATGTTCCAAGATGGCCGCGCATCATAAGTTTGCAGAATATAATTTCATTATTCTGCGAACTCATAAATAAAGCAAGCAATATCTGTCACATATTCGCAAAAATATTATTTTAAAATCAAAGTTCATTTTTTCTCAGAATTTCGGCAGTTCATTTTTGAATATATGGATGCACACGTAATGTATTTTTTTAATACGTTGGTTTTCACTATTTTGGTCATTATAAAATAAATATATTTTGTAAAAGTGTGATAAATCTCACGGACCGGAAAAATATTCAAGGCAGGCCGCGGGTCGGCCACCCCTGGCCTAACCGATCCTTATAGTTAGCTAGTATTCTTTTTAATCACCATGTGGGAAAAAAATAGGTTCGGAAGTGTTATGCAGTTTTGTTGATCAGTTTCATAATGAAATGTCTTTTTCTTCTTATAGCAATGCATGTCCTGTGAAGAATGAAGTCATAGCACCTTACTGGGCCAACAATACACGGGGAGAAACACTGGCTCTTCTGAATGTTCATCCTTTTGAGCAGTATGTTCATTTTGAAAAGTGCGCGTAAGTGATTCTATTTTTTTATTAATATTTTCGCATTATTTAACTTATTTTTCATTATTATGTTTAAAATGAATATATTACTTTTAATTTAAAAAAATTTTTTTTTTTTTTTAAATGAATAAAATCCGTTTCATGTCAGAATTTATAAGGAAAGCATTTTTTATTCCTTTTTTAAACTTGATAGGTTAATTCAATTAATTAATTTTTCTTTACTGGTGTTGTTTTGTTGCTAAATTGTTTTGTTTTTTATTGTTTTGTTGCTAAATGTTTTCATTTGCTAAATTGCAATTCAAGACTGTGTAAAGAAGCTTTTAAATCCAATTTCTAAGAAAAAAATCATAAAACTCATTATTTACGAAAGGGACCTGATGGCCGAGTGGCTAGCGCTCTGACGCTCGGTACCACCGGGTTCGAGTTCCGGAGATGCCATGGATGATTTGGCGATTGTACTGATTTGGAATCCACTCCCGGTCTGTTTAGTCTTCATGTTCATACGATGACCATAGAGCGGCAAACCATACCATTATTTACGAAATGTAACCCTGCTTCTTCCTACCCACTGGCAAGGGGGCACTCAAATGGTGTACAGAAAAAATGGTCATTAGGCCTTGAGACTCTCGCACAAGAGGAAGTATAGCGCAACCTGCTCTTCCACTGAGAAACGTTTAGTTGGTCTACAGTCTCTCATCCCGAGAGAAAATATGTTTAGCACAACCTTGCATATTAGTTGGTCTACAGACTATCACCCGGAGAGGCGGTACATTTCGTGCACCCTGCGCGTAGTCGAGTATAGGGGTTTCGGCTTATAAGTGGTGTCCTTCCAGAAATTTATAATTATCTATTTTTAAATGTGTTAAATATTGTGCGTCTCTCTTCGTTTGTATGTGGTGATTGTGCGAGTGTTAATAAAGCTGTGATTTCTTCAACTTGTGCTTCAAGTATCTCAAGCCAACCACACCTAGTTACAGAATTGATTATATTTATAATGAAATTTTTATAATAAACCGTTTTAATACATTTCTTTTTACCTCAGACGACAATAAAAAAAATCCATTAATAATTTGTGGCATTATATCCAATATTCACCATTGTTTTTTTAAATTTTACAAATGTTCTTAACGAACAATTTTTCATTAGATTGATAATGCAAAGACGTTGAAAAAATTGAAATTTTAGATTTCATAAAAAATTGTAAGCATTTTTTCAATATTTTGAATAATTTCACAATACCAAATAATTATTATTCAAAGAGAATATTTTAAATCTCAGTCACATGAGCTCCTAATTTATAATCTAATGAATTACATATTACCAAATATATGAAAATTTTTTATTCCTTTTATAGATTTGAGAATCACCAGATGCTATGTCGTGAAGGTTGCCGTTGCGAACAGCAATATCGTCTTCATAGACTGCTGGCATTCGATCCCAAGAATGAATGCCGTGGGATTTTCTCGGATTGGTTCAGATTTCCTTCTTGTTGCGTTTGCATTTGCTACGACTTGACACCCGACATGCCTCGTTCGAGGAGGAAAGGTCGAATCGAACGATAATTCGACCTTGCATCAAGTGGATTGCTAAAATTCGAGAGAGAATGTACAAAATGAATGCTTGGACGTTGTATAAAAAAGTGATGGTGTTGTTACAAGTGACTTAGTGAACGATTAGATCATAAAACTATTTACGAGAACTTTTCTAATGCAATATTTATGTTATTCGTTATATATATATATATACATACAAAACTGCTTACAAAATGAATGCCTGGATGTTGTATATATATATATGCATATATATTCAATTTGACAAATGCAAATAAGCACATTTACCGGAAGAAAAAATGAACGTTTGTGATACATATATGCCGGAATAACTCTGTCGATGCAAAAATTGAACGTTTGCAAATGCCGGAATAACGTTTTCAATGCAAAAAAAGAACATTTGTAAATGCTGGAATTCAGTAACGTTTTCAATGCAAAATTCGAGAGAATCTACAAAATGAATGTCTGGATGTTGTATAAAAAGATATGTTAATGAAAAGAATCTTTTGGAATTCGTTACAAGTGACTTAGTGAACGATTGACTCATAAAACATTTTATAAAAGCCTTTCTCAAATGCAACATTTATATATTTATATATTCAATTTGACAACTGCAAATATGCACCTTTACCAGAAGAAAAGCGATCGTTTGTAATGTATAAAGAACGTTTGCAAATGCCGGAATAACGTTTTCAATGCAAAAAAAAGAACGTTTGCAAATGTCGGAATTCAATAACGTTTTCAATGCAAAATTCGTGAGAATGTACAAAAGGAATGCTTGGATGTTGTGTAAAAAAAGATATATTAATGAATAAGAAGTTCTTTGAATTTGTTACAAGTGACTACGTTTGCAAATTTTGGACGTTTGCAAGAACGTTTGCAAATTTCGGAATAACGTTTTCAATGCAAAAAAAAAAACGTTTTCAAATGATGGAGTAACGTTTTCAATGCAAAAAAGAACGTTTCCAAATGCATAAAGAACGATAACTATGTATAAAGAAAGAGAAAGAATTTTCCATTTGTGAGCCAAGTTACTTATATTTAATAATTTCAGCTGGGCATGTGCATTTTGAAATAATTGATATGCAAGTTTTTATTTATTAACAGAAATATATTTTCGTTAAACGTATTAAAATCATTTTATATTTTATATAGTAATGTTATGAATGATACTTTATGTTAAAAACTACGTTGTCTGTTGTGATAGTTTTTTAGCATTTCTATAAAATTCTTAAAATATTAGTATACCGGTACTAAAATAAAAAAATAAAAAATTTACAGTACTCTTTAATGAAACATAACTTTTGCTTACATCTACAAAATATTAAAATGTCTTTGAAAAAAGGAAGAATTCATACTTCTTACTGAGCAATCCCATTTTCAGTACAATACGTGATATAGAAATACTTAATTGCTTTTGAAATTTTTTCATGTAAAATCAAATATAATTTTTGCTTAGATATTCAAAATATTATAATATCCTTGAAAAAACGAAGAATTTGTACTTTGTTCGTTATAATTTGATACAGATACATATAAAAATATGACAGCTTCTCAAAAAAAAATACAGTTCTGTTTGCTTATATGCTATAACTTCTTGATTAATGCAAGCAACATATAAAAAACGACCATCTTTAACATGAAATTAGTTATGAAATAATAATATTCTGAAACACTGATTATTTTTCTGACTGAACCGCATTGAAATTTCTATTCTAATATATAGAGATTTATTAACTTGAATCTATTCCTACTTATTACATGCGTATAGTACCTCAACATCATCAGCAAGACAATGGTAAATTGGAATTTCTGGCAAAATATCCAAAGATGTTCCTTCAATTCACAACATTGTTGACTTAAAGGCTCTGACACATACTTATTTGGTTTGGACGCTGTCAGACATATTGAATCTGGAAATGAAGGAGTTGACCTCAAATGGATTTAATAAGCACATATGACAAACCATCTGACAATCTACTTCTGTCAAAATATACTTGACCTTGAGGCTATGACTGAACTACTAGAAAATCTTAAAGATTATTTGAAATAACCACACCTGTCAGTGCAGGAATATTTACTGTCATTAATTTCGTAGTGACTGTATAGTAATTAAAAAGAAATGTTGGAAGTGTTTTTTTTTTTTTTTGTTCCATGTAATTTAAACAGTGATGATATATAATATAATGTATGCCATTTTTCATACATAGAATCTATTTAAATAACTGGAACTTCACATTATACTGTATTTATTTTATTTGCATTAATTTATTTTAAGGAATGATCTGTGTCGTGTATTATTTATTTGAGTGTATGTAATGGCAAAATAAAAATTATGTCTTAAAATTTTATTTGCGTGTGTGCATTCTTCTTATATTTACATAAAATTTTATTGCGAAATAAGAAATGCAGATTATTGATAAGACAAATTAACGAATATATTGAAAAAAAATATTTTTAAGAATATTGTTATAAGCACAATTTTCTAAAAACGGAAATAAATGTATTATACAATTAAACTTACAAAAAAGAGTGTAATATTCGCTTCTTAAAATAAAGATAAAAATGTACAATGCAGGGGCCTGATGGCCGAGTGACTAGCACTCAAAATACACTTGACCTTGAGGTTATGATAGAACTAGTTGAAAGTGATAAAGAATATTTTAAATAACCACACCTGTCAGTACAGGAATATTTACTGTCATTAATTTTGTAGTGACTGTGTAATTAAAAGAAATGTTGGAAATGTTTTTTTTTTGTACCGTGTAATTAAAACAGCGTCAATTTTATTTATATAATATAGTGTATGGCATTTTTCATATATAGAATCGATTAAAAAAAACTGGAACATTATACAGTATTTATTTTATTTGCATTAATTTATTTTAAGAAATACTCTATGTTGCTGTGTATTATTTATTTGAGTGTATGTAAGAGCAAAATAATAAATTATCTTCTAGAACTTTATTTGTATGCATTTATTTTTATTTACTTATTTTGTATGTTTACATAACAATTTTAACTGAAAAATCAGATATACAGAAAAAAATTAATTTATTGATATAACAAATTAACAAATATATTTAAGAAAAATATTTTTAATAATATTGTTACGATCACAATTTTTGAAAGTAAAAATAAATGTATTACGTTATTAAACTTGCAAAAAAATAAGTGTAATATTCGCTTCTTAAAATAAAGATAATGATATGCAAAACAAGAGCCTAATGAAAGAGTCACTCTGACTCTCGATGCCACAGATTTCAGGCTCGAATCCCGACGGCGTTGTGGATATTTGTAGCGATTCGGAATTCACTTGAAACTGTAAGTCCCGGTCTAATAGGATAGTAGAGAATTGAGCGTAGGGCTGACAACCCTATCGTCTAAATAGGAAACATCTGATGTTTAAAAATCTGCCAGTAGGCAGATGGCTTTGGCCCACCAAGGGGCTGATACGCTAGTGAAGAAGGAGAAGAATATAAAGAACTTAAAATTAATATGAAAAATTAAATTTGCCCTTAAAATGTTATTATTTTTATTCTACAGGTTACTGTTAGATTTACTGTTAGGTAAAGCATTTATATGCAAGGTATTCAAAAATTTAATGTGCGTGTAAGAAAGCATACCGGTATTATAAACATCTAAGTAAGAATTACAAAAAAATGGCATCCTTAGTAAATAGAGACACAATAAAGACACAAAAGCAGTGTGTAAAGAGCTTTATTACACAACAACAAAAATGTATATAAACAAGAAGTTCACATCAGGAATTGTTTAAAATTTTGCTCATTAGCATTGATGCACGCCTGACACAACGCCGCATCTACTATGGGATATTTTCAAAGATACCAATAGTTTCCCGGACCACCACATGTCGATGGCAATTCTCAATACCAACTCGCTGGCAAAATCTACTAGCATTTCATAAAACATACTCTGGAAGGCATGTCGTAAAAAATCAACAGGATATGACAGGTGATCAATATGCCATGTGATAAGGCCACTACTCTCACACCGCCCGATTCCTAAATATACTATCCCCAAAAAGTCAGTGGCCTGATGGCCAATTAGATAGCGCTCTGGTCTTTGGTACCACAGGCTTCCTCTTGGCATGGCAATAGTTCCGAGGCATGCTGGCATGGATGTTTGTTAGTGGTTCGGAATCCACGTTAAACTGTAGGTCCCGGTCTGTTTAGCCCTCGTGTGCACAAGATGACCGTAGAGCGACAAACCAAACCCCAAAAAGCCCTGTGTTTACATTACGTAATGAGGAGTAGTTCAATCTATTTGAAGTTAAAATCGATTCCCCATACAATTGTACAGCAGGACGTTCGTTCACGTCAACAAGATTAGAAGTGGATAAAAGAGGAGAAATTCCAATTCTAAGACATAACTTACATTTAAATTTCATTTTATCTGCTAAATCTGATTATAAATGAGTCTCACATACAAAACTGACATACCCATTACGTATACTTGTAGGATAAAATATACCCCGTAGACCTCCACAATTGCATTACTGAATTGGAAAGTTAATAAAGAGTTAGCATCAATTAAAAAGGTTAAATAAAAAAAAGTCAATTTAAGTTGGTATAATTAGGGGACCTTTCTACTATTACGTAATTCAAACTGTATATTTATCAATACACAGTATGAGCATGTATCATCATTTAAGAAAAGAGTATAAGAGTCGTTTAGCAGCTAAAGAAACAAGGAGCTCAAACTGAAGGATCTGATCTGACATCACATATATTTATTGTTTTAAACATTTTATGTGACATATAAGAAATATAACAAAATTTAATATCAAAATTTGAAAGAGTCAAGTATTCAAACTCATTTTCATGTTTTGTTTATTTTATTTAATAATTTCAGACTAAATACTTTAACAATTTTTTTAATTTTAATGATAAAACTTGTTAAATGAGGAAAAGTATTTCACATCAAAGCAATTGTTAATAACTCATAACAATTTTTATAACTCATAATAACTCATAACAAAAGTTTAGAAAAATAATTTTTATGATCTAATTATCATTTCACAGTGAAAGAATAATTTTTAAATTTTTTCACGAAAGACATTTTTATGATCATGCAAAAAAAATTACTTATATATATATATATATTGAATAAATAATGACTCATATTAATTTTGGAGTCAATTACCAATGTAGATATATTTCCTTTTTATCTCTCAAATTTAAAAATTGAGCATTTGATTATCTCTTCGTTATCATATCAGGAAAACATAGATGATTGCTCATGGAAAAAGATATGAAGGAGATTTCATGGCTGGCAGAATGATTTAAATTTAATAGAACTTTTTAAAATAGGTGTTTCTCTTTTAATAAGGATTACTGTGACTTTTCTTTAAATCACTGGAAAATATTACCTGTAATGCTAAAAGAATTTACTATAAAAATTTATTTAGAAAAAAATTATTAAATTTAGTTGGGCATTAAAGATAATAATTAATTACTATTAACATCAACATTTTTACTAATTTCTGTAATGGTTCATTCATATAAATATATTATTTATTATGTTAGATGTAACTATATTTTAAATTTAGTAATATTTTACAAAACTACTTTATTAAATTAAAAATGACTTATAGAACACATATTTATAAACTGTTGGAATTATACGTATTTAGAATTATAATAAATTTCACTAAAATATTGTTTTAAACTTTAGCGATTTCCTATTTTAAGTTGTGCTGCCATCTATCGGATAATATTCTAACTATTTACTATTTTGTTTATTTAAAATTTAAACTTTTGAACTTGGACATACTTTCTGTAAAACAAACTTCGAATATTTTAATTAGTTTTCTTCAAGCATGAAGTTCTAAATTAATTATTTTTTTTCAAAGACACAAATTTGCAGTTATTTTTTTCTCTCGAAAGCAGGAATTTTTAATTATTTAAATATGTAAATCTTAAAAATAATTATGCTAATTTTGGTGCTTTATTATAATTTGAAAAAAAAAAAATTCAATTTTTAATGTTCATATTTTTTTTACTCATGAAAGAAAGTGCTTTCTTCTTCTATATTCTAACTGTATGTAAATAATAATATTGTGCCTATTAGAGTTCATAATGCACAGAAAGTTGAATGAAATTTAATATAAGGCAATTAACAAAAACAGAAAAGTATATTATTTTTTTCTTTATAAATAGTTTGAATTTAATAAGAAAAAGTGGTGTAAAAATAAATATGTTATGACTTTAATTATATTTTAATAATTAAATAAAAAATTCTAGGTACTAAATAAATTTCATTTTTTTTTTAAATTTTAAATATTTAATTTAATAAAGTTTAACAAATATTTTTTTATTTTATTTTTTTTTTATTAAACAGTTTTAATCTATATATGTAACAAAATATATTTTTCCAAAAAAAATAAAATTTGTAATAAAAATCATAAATATTTTTAATACAATACAAACTAAACCATTTCAACAATATTATTAGAAATGTAACCTAATAAATATATTTATTTATTTTTTTCCACTACGATAAATTAAAAAAGTTGCAGTGTTTTGGTTTTTCTAGAATTTATTTATTGAAAAATATGCACTTTTTTTTTTAAAAATAGCCAAACTTATTTTTCTAAAAAAAATGTGAAATTTTATAATTTTGCTAACATTTTTCCATTTATAGCATTTTTTACATGAAATAAGATAAAAATTCTGAGTTTAATAAAATTATTCCTTATTTTCCCAGTAAAGGAAAAAAATCTTTCTCTAGGAAAAAATATGAGAATTTCACATTTACGAATGAAGAGTTACCTTAATGATATACTGTAATCATGCTTCCTCCTACACGATTGTAAGAGCATCCCCTGTGGCGCATAGAAGAAATGATCAGGTGGCCTACAGACTCTCCCCGGAAGTATATTTCGCGCCTCCTTCACGTTGCCGAATTTCGGGTTTTCGGCTTAGAAGTGGAGTCCTTCCACGAATCTATAATTATCTGTCTTCAAATGTGTTAAATGTTGCATGTCTCTAATTGTATGTATATGGTGTTTGTGCTTGTGTCAATAAAGCTGTGAGTTCTCCAACCTGTGTCTCAAGTATCTCAACACAACCACACCTAGTTACAATCTGGCTGCCAAACCTGTGCACTACAATACTGAAATATTGAAAAATTGTTTTGTATTTAACATTAAAATAAATAAAAAAATAAGTTTTAACCATAATTTTAAAGTTATATATTTTATTTACATAAAACCTGAAGAAAGTTTATATTATAGTATATTAAGGTGACTTTTTTATAAAAGAATAAAAACTTATATTAAATTTTATTATATTTGAATTATTTTTATGTGGTATATACGTCTATGAATTTCTAAATCTTCTATATTAAAACTAAACATTTCTATTTTCAAAATCTACATTTTCTTCTACATTTCTAAATCTTCTACATACATCTTTGAAAACATTTGCCCGTATTGAGAGTTATTAGTCATTTAATGATCATTAAATTAAAATTGAAAATTTTTATGTCAAAAAAAGGGAAACATATGGTGCTAAATTTCATTTGATAAAATTAACTGGTGTGATTACTTTCGTAACTTGAGTCAGCCAAAATCAGTTATATATGAACAGCTAATACACAAAATGGTAAAAGTTCGAATCTCACAGATGGCATGCTTTGCAGACACTGTTACAGATTAGTAGATTCAGTCGTGGTATAGACAATTTCCTCTATATTGCTTGCAAACGCAATGCCGCTATTCATGAAAGTATTCGTGAAAAATACAACTCTTCTCCATTAAAAAAAATTGTTTAAACATTTTAGAATTGTTTCCATAAAAAAATTAGAATTGTATAACTCCTACGTAAAACAAAATGCTACAGATTACGCTTGTCAGTTTGTAATAGTCATCTTTTAACTGCAAATGATACATAAGCCCATACAGTGATTTATACTAAATACTTATCATTATTTTCATTATTAAACTTATCATACTCATTATATTATCCTTATAATTAAACTTTAAATATTTATCATTATTAAATTCTCTTCTTGCCTGTCACTTTATCACTTTTTCAGTCTGTTAACGGAGATATTTAAATAAATTTATTAAAAAAAAAATCACAATAAATATTTTTAAAAAATTACAAATTCGCCTGCAATCAACTTTTTTTTTGTAATTTAATTTTGAATCCAGTTTTAGCAATCTTTTATATAGATTAATTTCATTTTACATTTAAATCCAAATAGGAATAACTACAATTCAAATTAGTGAAAATTAATTTTGAAGATAATCCTCTAAGGCAGTGGTAGCCAACCCAAATAATCTTGCTTTTACTTTCGTCACTTTGGAAATGTGTCATATCTCCGCTGGCCTCATATAAAATTATGTATCCCCATATTAGATGGAGACCCACTATAGACATTGTTTTGGAGTGAAAAATTGAAACATAGTGAGTTATTATTTTTATGTTGACTATTATTCCTACATGTCAACATAGATAATGTAATAATAAAGATACTAAACGCACATTGTAAAGAAATATATAACACTAAAAATGAAGTATAAAAAATGTATAAATATAAATGAGATAAAAAAAAATGAGATCATTAAAAAAATATTTATTTTGCTAGTGCGAATTTGTTTCTCCACTCTTTCACTAAGCTTTTGCAGATCGATGCTCGCGCATCACGAGTTCGCAGAATATAATTTAATCATTCTGAGAACTCATAACTGTAAACTCATCAATAAAATAGGCAATATATGTCCTATATTCGCAAGAATATTATTTTAAAATCAATGTTTATTTTTTCTCATCAATTCAGTTAATTTTTGATTAGATGGATACACACATAATATACTTTTTTAATACATTGGTTTTCACTACTTTGACCATATTAAAATAAATATATTTTCTAAAATATATAAATTTCAAGGACCCGAAAAATGTTCAAGGCGAGCCGCGGGTTGGCCACCTCTGCTCTAAGATTTTGAATGACGAAACATTAAAAGCAGTCAAATGATAAATTTGTGTTACTCAAGCAACAATTGTAAGTTATCAGTTGTAAAATATAGTTATCTAACCAACAGTTATGAAGTACAGTTGTCTGGCACATAAAACATGTTTTATTTTAATAAAAGTTAGTACAAATTTATAGATTCAAAGATATAAAACTGAATCAAAGTACTGGAAAAAGAATTCTCAATAAAATATTTGATATTATTTAAAATGGTAGCAAAAGTTGAACAAATTTTATTGCATACCAAATGACTTCATATATTAGTCAGAAATATATATATCGTCTGAAACTAAAATAACATTCTTATTGCAAACGATTCGTTTAGTGCTTCCATTGACATCCAATTAAGAGGATAAATATGAATACACATGAATTCACGCATCATTTGAGCAGTGTTTTTTTCATGAAATACGATCAGCTTAGTACTCAGAACAACATATTTGTTTTTTTATGAGTCATGCAAGTGCACCATAACAATTATTTTCCTTTATTTTCTGTTTAATTAAACGCTAAGAAATGTAAAAAGTAGTAGAAAACTTTAAAACATAGAATGAAAAATAAGAATATGACAGTGATAAATATGCTAAAACACACGAGGCAATAAATTCTTTTTAAATAAAACAAACTTAAGTTTTTTTAAAGCAAAATATTAAGATGTATTAATTTGCTTTTTTTATAAATAAATCGTTTGAATACGATAATAAAATGTTTCACGATTTTTTAAATAACCCAAATTTTGAATTTGTTTCTATATATTTCAATAGAGTAAAACAGTGATAAGATATTAGTAAAAAAATAACTATAAGGATCATTTGAAGCTTATATATGAGATTTTTTAACGCAGTCCAGCATATTATTCATCATTGATATACATAGATTATTTAAGCAATTATGTATATCAATGAGTTTCGCCAATCTGTTCATCGCCAATCTGCCAATCTGTCCATTTGGCGATTTCATAGATTATTTTATTATTTCTAAAATTTTAATCATTTTAACAGCATTCTATGTTTTCATTTTACTCAAACACCTAGCATGTATTATTTAAGATTTCTTATTTTCTTTTGCATTGCGTGTTGATTTTTATCCAAAGATATATAATATCCAAACTTAGACCAAAAGGCACTGAATATTACGTGATGCACATTTAAAAATACGTCTACTGGTTATAAAATAAAAAATACAAACAGAACAGCTTTAATAGTTCCAGGTGGTTATCAAAATAATGGAAACACCTGTGAGTAAAAGTGACACTCAAGAATTCTCTTCGTAAGCCTTGAAATATAATCTTTGTTACCAGTTTTCTTTTAATACAAAAAGTATATATCATGGTAGTATGACGTAGCTTTAGTTGTATATATCTTGGATTTCGTCAATAGCGTAAAATGGCAGACTTTTAAAAAAGCCATATTATAGTACCCTACTATGACAGAAACATCCCAGCTTTTAAGAGTTTCTTGCGGTACGGTGTCTAAATTAATGACAGCGTACACACACAGCGCGGCAAGACAAGCTCGGCAAAACAAAAATAGTGGACGGAAAGAGAAGCTCAGTGAAAGAGACCGACGGGTATTGAATCTGATTGTAATGCTTAAAATGAAAGCAACTGCAGCAAAAGTGGCCGCAGAGGTCAATCAGCATCTGGATTCTCCAGTGTCAATAATTACAGCTAGGAGGCACCTTCCTAAGCAGGACACTTACGACAGAGCAATAATTCTCAAGACACTTGTCACCTGTTAATGCCAAACAGTGGTGCTGCAACTACAAAACTTGGTCGATTGATCAATGGAAGATAGTTATAGAGTCAGACGAATTATCTTTCACACTTTTCATCACAGCAGGACGGATGCACATTTGAACGACACCTGCACAAGCGTATGATCGTGATTACCTTCGTCCAACTGTCAAGTATGTAGAGGGATCTGTCATAGTATGGGCAGCCATGTCGTGGTTTTCTGCTGGACCAATCGTAACCCTGAAAGGAAGGATCACAGAGTAAAAGAAGTTTCTCTATACCAGGTCCATCCTATGATGCAAACTTTGTTTCCTGCAGGAGATGGAGTTTTCTAGGATGATAATGCCCCTATTCAAGCAGCGGGGCCTACTCAATCATGGTTTGATGAAGTGAAACACATACCTTGGTCCGCACAGTTCTCCGACTTCAATGTAATCGAACTGTTATGGCGTATTTCGGAGCGATCAGCCGGAACTCCACTGGCATCTCTCCCGGAATTGTCACAATGTCAACATGAAGAATGGTTCAATATCCCTCTAAATACAGTTCAGCACTTATGTGATTCGATTCCCAAATGAATCCAAGCTGTATTACATGTCAAAGGCGACTTTAGTTCTGGTAGGATAGAAAAAGGAATACCTTTCCATATGTTTGTAATTTCCCAGGCACGGAAGACTTCTTACCATTCAGAAGGAACTCCTGGAATGTCTTACACAGTTTCTTACCATTGTGGGAACTTTATTGACCCATCGAGGAAGTGTTACTCATTTATAAAGTATTCAATAGCGTTGGCTATTAATAAGTTAATAACCAACTTTATAATAAGTTAATATTAATTTCATAAGTTTTGTCGAAAATGGCTTAATGGGTAGTATATTACAAAGAAAAAAATTAATTTACAGAATTCTTTAATTTTTTCTAACTTTTTAAAAAACATGGATGATTGAAAAGGAATATAAATATTTCTTCCTGTAAAAATTTGTTGAATAGTAATGAGGGGAATTATAATTATGGGACCTAGGGGTCGAGTGACGAGCTCTCGGTGTCACAGGTTTCGGGTTCGAGTGTCGGTGGTGTCATGGATGTTTGTAGTGGTTTGGAATCCACTTTAAATCGTGGGTCTTTGTCTAATAGGACTGTAGAGCGTTGGACTCACAACTCTATCCCTTAAAAATTCATAAGTTTCATATCCTGTCTCGAAATCTGTCGATAGGTAGTCGGCCTTGGAGCACCATGAACTGTTGTGCCGGGGAGCTATTTAGTTAGCTGCCATACATTCTAGTATCGAAATACGCCACATGGGTGTTCAACCAGTCTAATAGTGATAGGGTCCTGATGGCGGAATGGCAGCGATTTGGCGCTCGGGGCCACAGTTTTCGGGTTCAAATCCCGGTGGTGCCATGGATGTTTGCAATGATTCGAAATCCACTTTAAACCGGTTTCATATGACCGTAGAGCATCACAGAGCCCAATCAAACTTCTTCTTACTCACATCATTTATAAAATGTAAAGGGGCAACTCAACTTTAGGAACTGTGATGTGGTGTGGTGTAGTCCAATAGTGACAATTTAGCATTTCACTGCGGGCTCAAAATTGGAAAATAAGTCTTTAAGTGAATAAAGAAATTGTACCATTAATGTACGAGCACTTGTACCATTGCTGTACTTTTTCTTCACTCGTTATTGCAAATAAAAACAGTGAACTACAGTGTTGGGCGTAGAGCTGACAACCCTACTCCGTAAAAAGAAAACAACTCATGCTTCGGAGTCTGCTAGTATGGGGCTGTTGCGCCATTGAAAAAGAAGAAGAACGATGCCCTTTTAAGGAACATACATTCAACTTTATAAATATTGTCCATATTTGATATCCGATTTTAGATTATCTTTTTGTTATGTTATATAAAAAAAGAACACACATAGATGCACTTTTTTATATTATATCAGAATTTTCTAAATATTGACTATACTTGATTGTTATGCTTTTATATATAAGCAATAATAAATAGTTTAAGTACAAAATGCGCAGTCTACATCTTGATATTTACAGCTTTCGCATTTTTACTGCGCACCTGTATCTCTGGCTCACGGCACCGCAGGTTTCGGATTCAAGTCCCGGCGGTACCATGAATATTTGTAGTGGTTCTGAATCCACTTTATACTGTAGGTCGTGGCCTGTTTAGCCCTCCGTATGCACAAGATGACCGTAGAGCTACAAACGAAACCAAACAAAAGAGCACTTATATTTTTCCAAAGCATTATATGTTTGCATTTCGCTAATTTTCTAAAGAATTTTGTACTTCATTTTGTATATATCAAAAAAAAAAAAATATTAAGTTTTTTTAAAGAAGAATTCTTTTTCTGAAAATTACATCTACCTACAACATAGCATCTCATAACATAGCTAAATTCCAAAGAGGAAATTGATATTTGTTCCTTTTGAAGTTTGTTTATACAGATAAATGCCATAGCAGTCAACGCAGCTTTCAACGTGATTTTACTTTCTTTAGCAGAAAGTCGGACATTTTCTGCTACAAAAGTAAATACTCATGTATAGAAATACTGGAAATTCGTGAATTTCCTATAGTTTAGCATATTAGCCATGTAAATAGTAAGATCAAGCGTTATTATATGCGTTGAGCTTATATATTTACTTAAGCCAGATTTAATACATTTAGAGGAATTCCACAATTTCCTTATGTAAATAATTCGATATTTTTTGTAAAAGTATGTAAGTGCAGTACGAGGATCCTTGAAATAAGAGTTCAATTTAAGAGTCCAGAAATAATTTATTGAACAAATGAGAAAAGATAAAATTGACTCTTGCCTCAGTGGTCACATGCATAGTAACGTGCAGAAAGGCTCATCTTTCCTGAATACCACGAACTAACTCGGATGAAATTAAATTTTTAATTCTAGACTGAAACGAGTATACTACTGTGTACAAAAAGTAAGACCCATTTTAAATTTAAAATTCCTGGTCTTATGGAATTTCAATTTTTTTTTTTCTTTTTTAGATTGCTGTCACTGTCCTTGACATCTGTGTGAAATTTGACGTCAAAATATTCATCGGTGATTGAGTTACGCTTGGCTTTGTGAGACGCTCAAACGGATTCAGGCGATTTTTGAAATGTCTGAATTCATTGAGCGAAGAACTTGCATTCAATTTTGTTTGCGGAAACGTATAGAATGTTGCAGAAGGCATTCGGTGAGCATTCCTATATCGGAAAGAAATGCTTACAAGTGATATAAACAGTTCAAAGAAGGCAGAGAACGCGTTGAAGACGAAGAGCCCTCTGGTCGACCCTCCACCTCAACCTACGAAGCTTAAATCCAAAAAATTAAAGATTGGGTGCTTGCAAACCGTCGATTTATATTCAGAGACCTTTGCTGATGATGTTGAAATTTCAAAAGGATCGGGCAATTCCGTTTTGGGCCTCAAATGCGTCAAATGTCGAGTATTACCGAAAATAGTGAATGTGCTAGCTCACACTGTATTGATTCTTCGTGACCCTTTCGCCAAAATGACACCTTTATTGTTCCACAACCACCGTATTCACACCATGCGACTTCTGGATATTCCCTAAAATCAAAAGATCCAACCGGGGACACCGTTTTCAGTCTATTGAAGAGATTCAACGTGAATCGTCGCGCGCTTTGAAGGCCATGCCTGCCGATGACTTTTTAGCATGCATTGAGGATTGGGAAAAATGTTGGCATAAGTGCATTGCGTCCGGAGGGGATGACTTTGAAAGCGATGAAATAAAATTTGGAAGAATAAATAAAGAGTTTTTGAAAAAAAAATAATAATTGGTCTTACTTTTGGGGCATGGTAGTATTGGGGGTATCTTTACATGTTATTGCATTATTTGAGTAGTACCAGCAAAATTGTTCTATTATTTTGGTATTACCAGTAAAATTCTTAATAAATTCTTCTTCTGTAAGTGCAGTACGAGGGTCCTTCAAATAAAAGTTCAATTTATGTCCAGAAATAATTTATTGAACATATGAGAAAAAAAAAAGATTGTCTCTTGGTTCAGTGAGCACATGCATAGTAACGTGCAGACACGTTCATCTTTCCGGTATACCACGAATTAACTCGGACGAAAATAAATTTTTAATTCTAGATTGAAACGAGTATATTGGGCGTATCTTTAATAGTTATAATTCTAACTTCTTGTATAATTCTAAAATTACCTGGAAAATGCTTGTATTATAGTATTACTAGCAAAATTTGGCATTATTCTAATATTACCAGAAAAATTCATGTATTATTCTAATATTATCTGCAAAGTTCTTGTATTATTCTAGACTTATATGCAAAATTCCTGTATTATTCTAGTATTATCAGAAAAATTCACGTATTATTCTAGTATAATCTGCAAAATTATTATATTCTATTAATCTGAATCTGATTGGCTTAAATTATACTTGAATTCCTTTTTAAAAAAATGAAATGCAAAATTCTTGTATTATTCTAATATTATCAGTAAAATTCTTGTATTATTCCAATTGGCTATCGCTCTGGCCTTTAGTACCACAGACTTCAGGTTCGAATCCTGGCGGTAGCATAGATGTTCGTTAGCGGTTCTGAATCTACTTTAAACTGTAGGTCCCGGCCTGTATATCACTCGTATGCACAAAATAACCGTAGAGCGACAAACCAAACTATCTTATATTATCTGCAAAGTTCGCGTATTATTCTAGTATTACAAGCAAACTTCTTGAATTATCTACAAGTTAGTTAGTATTATTCTAAGTCACGAGTTCCTCATTACATCGTACCTCTAAAGATAGTCCATCTATCGTTTATGCTGTTTTCATGATGTTTTAAAAACATTTTCCCGAGGTCCATTAGTACCCAAAAAAATGAATGAGGTTACATGTTGTTAAGTAAGTGTGCATTTACCTACAGCTATTTATTTGTTCTTTTTTCAAAATGAGTAAAAGTTAAAACATCTCTAACGATAATAGCAGCGATGTATCATGTCGTTATCGCGAAAGCTCTACCGATGAATCAGATGATTTTAGTTCTGATTCTAATCTGAATCTTATTGGCTTAATTTATATTTGAATTTCTATAATAAACAATGATTAATCAAAGATAAGATCTTGTGAATCATATTTTTAACAATGCGTTTTAGTTAAAACATAGCTCTAGAGCAAGACCAAGTCCCTTAGAGGTTAATCATCGTATTTGTTTATTGGGATACTACTTGAAGTAACGAATCGTTCGCAATCTTCTAGGACCACTGCCTTAGTGGGGTACACAAAGGGATATTTGGGGGTACACCAAGACTTCTAGACTCATGTGAGAGAAAGAACAGATTAGTCCACAGATTTACAATCAGAATTTAAAGAAAAATATCTTTATAATTGGTGGATGCGATTTAAAAACCGAATATCCAGATTTAGTAAGCACAGCAACGAATGCAATCTGATAATTTGGTTCTACATACCTCAGGAACCTTGATTTCAATTGTTGTCATTGCTTTTTACTATGTACAACAACAACAATTAAAAGCAAGTATAGAAATAAATTATAATTAGAACCAGATCTGCGAAATGCGTTATCAGAGGATATCAAATCTAAATTCTCACGCACATCTCATTCTCACATTAAATACTAATTAAAAAAGTTAATCTGTAATTTAATTTGTGTATATATTGGCATATTGTTTCAAATAAATAAATAATAAATAATTTGTTTTTAACAATGCACAACTTTAACTTTAATCTTTAACTTCACACAATATATATATAACAAAACCATCATGGCATTCGCAATGGAAAAACCCTGAAGATATATATATTGTGGTGTAGTTTTAGGACTTAATGGCTTTAAATTCAAATAACAATAATTCGTACATAGAAAGAACACGCTAAGCCATGCCATCTTCCCAAGATACTGCAAGATATACAAAATAAAAATACCGCAAATAAACCGTTCACCAATATATCTCAAAAACCGCAGTAACCCATACACTAATATACCTGAAAATCAGCAAAATTCCCTTACCACATATAAGCTGGGAGGTTCAAAAGCCTTCAGTGACTTATAAATGTTGAAGAAATACGTACATACATATGAAATAAGTCAAATGAAAATTTCATGATTTTAAAATAAATAATATATATTTATTAATAGTTGTAATTTAAAATGGATAAATATGTCATACAATTAACATTATGTTAGAGTAAGTGATATATCTAAAACATTAATCAATACTGCAATAAAACAAAAATATGAATCTTAGCATTTCAAAATAATGCTGCTCAGTGGTCATCTTGGCCAAACTCTTTCCCAGTAAATATGCCAGTACTGTTGGTAAAGTGGTTTTTTTTTTTCAAAATGTGGTTCATTTTAAAAATAAAGCCACTCACATATACTGCTGATGATATCAACAGGAGACATGGAGAACCTGAAATTGAAGCTTTACACCATGTTTGAAGCAGCAGAGGGAAACCATATATAGGGCTCTTCCACGAATGTCCGCATTAACAATACTAGTAGGAAGCCTCTGGTACTTAGACTGTCATGGTATTTAGTTCAGGGGTCAGACTCAATGAACTTTTCTTCCTTCAGAATTGCCAGCGTTTCATTCCGAAGACAACTCACTCTCTTTCTCACTCTGCTTCTCCTCTGTCTTCTGTCTCTCCATCGCTGGTTCTCAATGAATTTAACAACTTTTTTTATGCCTTTCCAGTCCACGCGCCCTTCTTTCATTATTGGCCGGATTTTCTTCTTAAAATTTTCCCTGGTCCGATAAATGTTTTCATTGAAGGGATGGGTGGGGTGGGTTATGCTGACACTTAATCAGGTCGAAAAGCCGACAAGTCCTTTTTGGTAAACCGAAGGTCAATTTCAATAGTACAGGCGACATTTTTCCAAAGCATGTGTGCTTATCATCCTATCCGCCGCCAAAGTATTATATTTCCATTCGGGAGAGACAACCCATCAGTAAATATGCGTACACAGATAATTTCACAAGTCATAGCTGTCTTACTCTTGCCCATCTGCGCTTTGAAGTATCGCAAGATCCCGCCAATTAAAACACCACACGAACATACAATTTTAATTCGCAGTTGCGATTTCCCTATTTCCCTGCCCCTATTTCTACAGCAAACTGGTCATTCTTTGAACCAATCCCATGCCAAATAAAACAATCCACAAAGATACCACTTTCATTCGCAGTTGCGGCAAAAGACGTATATCCTCCAGAAAAAAAAATTTTTGAACAGATCCGATTCGCATCCTGTAAGGGCTAGAGACCATCATATACACCATTCCAACAGACACACATAAAATATACTACTACAACGCATGAAATATATAATGGTTACAAACTATTTTACCTTAAAACAAAAAAAAAATAGTAAATGCTGAAATCTGATCGGCAAATTTCAGAGGAATATACAAAAGAAGAATAGACAAAAGTAAAATAAATGTAGTCGTAAATGAAGAATGGAGTATTCCCAATTCAAAAAGAAATGTTATCACATTCAATAGCTAAAAGAATATTTCAAGTTCGAAAATTCTAGTCGTAAGTGAAGAAAGAAGTATTCTAAATTCTACAAGAAACGTTATCACATACAGATGAGGATTTGAGTTTTGGTAAAGCTGCGTGGTTGCGCAGCAGCCGTCAGCTTCTATCTTGGATTGTCCATTGGAAAGATGAAAGAGCACTGCTGGGGAAAGAAAGCGGCAAAGACTAAAAGGAATCTTGCCCAAATACTAAGAGAAAGTTTAATAGAGTGAGGTGTTGGTTTTTTTTTTTATTAATATTATTATAATAATAAGTGATGAAAGTAATTAAAATACATGGGAGAGAAATAAACTGAACGAGTAACTGTCCAGTGAAGAGAGCAGACATTAATTAGATTTGTTGAGGAGAGGGGAAAATCCATGCAGAATGACGAATAATTTATCTTCTTTGGTGGTGGCAGCTTGAAGGTTATTGAACATGGTTTGGATGCCGTCTGAGGAGAAGAGTTGAGCGAATTCTTTAAGAATGAAGAGTAGTTGAGCGAATTCTTTAAGAATGAAGAGTAGTTGATGGATTTCAGTATTATTATTATTAGGAGAAGGAAATGGAGTTGGAGTGTTTTGGTTAGGAATTTGTGAGGGGTGATGTTACTTGCCACAATATCGGCGAAGGAGATGTTAGAGGAGACCTGTCGGGAGGAGTTGATATTGCGGAAGTCAGTGGGATTTTGTGGGGGGATTCGTGGTTAATGAATTTGGGGCGGCCGCGCAAAAACCAATTCGTCTTACTTTTTGTAGGTGTGTTGAGATCTTCCGTTCCACGAGCTCCATGGCACTTTGAAACGAGTCCATCATTCCTGGGGTTTGCTGCGGGGATTTGAGTCTTGCGCAAATCTGATAGGTGGCAAGCTCCTCTTGATAATTTGAGATTTCCGAATCAATGGATTGCAAAATGCTGCAAATAGCGTCAGGAGATTGAGGTTGTTGATGTTGTTCAGGAGCGGCTGGTGATAGTCAGCCCTGAAAAGGACCCTGACTGTCGTCCGGAGAAACTTTCATTTCCATCATGCTGGAAACGCCTGCGGGGATATTCATCCCATCACACACGACAGACTCAACAGTCTTCGCAAATTAATCAGAAACTACTGTCACTTCACACCAGTCAACAATCTTCGCAAACTGATCAGAAGCAACGCTAATATATAGAAGGAAATCTACGCTCGTGGTCAACAATATATCAATCTCACATAAGCAAAAAAAACTGACTATTAATATGCAACATGAAAGCACCAGTAATCAAGCTCGAACTTTCACTGTGAAGTAATCATGATAAGGGCCGGGTAAGTATTCCCCAGTAACGTTATCACGTAAAATACCCAAAAGAATACATACTACACAGCCCAATAGGAAAATGCCAAAAGTGATAAATATGAAACTTCAAAAAGAAGGAATGGATCGACGCCCTACGAGTACTTATATAGTAGCTATTGGAAATGAAATGTTTAAAATCCCAACCCAAAACTTGAAAAGTGATTCAAAAAAGTTCAAAGTATCAAAATTTGTAATGGAGTTTAATTTGCTTGGCCCTCATTTTCGGATAACGTAACGGACCCTTAACCAGGACAACATCATGTTCACACATGATAAAAATATTTATAAATATATATTGACACTCATATAGACAAGACCTTATTATATATATATATATAGATAGATATATTATGGGACACAGGTTTTTATTATTTTCCTAGGATTTTTCAATGCAAATTATATGTCCCATTTTTAGATTTCTTTTTATTATTATAATGAAGGAATTTTTCTCAAAAATAATAATAATAAACCTATGTTTGTATAACACACATTATTTTTGTTTACTATTGTGTCGAATCTCTTTCCCTCGGATCATAAAAGTTAAAGTAGAAAAAAAGAAAACACAGGTGATAGCTGAGCTCATAGAATCAGGTGAGCAAACAGTTTCAAGGGCCGTTTCAGATATATGTGGCCATTTAATAGCATGCGAAGGCAAAGTTTAAAAATCATTATCGTTCTTGCCACCAAACACGCTAACTTCGTATAACCACACAGATCTGAAGATAATCTAATTAGTTGTTTACGAGAAAATGCTGAAAAACATCTTCCAGAAATTAATAGAAACTCAATAATTGGGTAATATTGCAACAACTGAAATCCTGTGCTAATTTAACGTAAAATTACTTTGTATACTTTTTAAATATGGAATTTCAAAATAGCTGATGTATTAAATTTTTCTTATACGTAGTTCAATATGTGATAATAAAATAACGTTTTTTAATACTTACTCTAATTTAATGTTTTGAAAAGGAATTGTAAATGAGTTTCGATTTTAAACAGGTTTTTCAGAATGTAACTTTTTTTTTTTTTAATTTCTCGGCGTTGAATTACAAAATATTTAAAGAATTTTAATTGATTTATGAGTTAATCAAATAATTAATAATTTAATGGCAGTATATTAATGTCATGCTTTAAATAAGTTTAAACATGAATATTTAAAATGATTTCTTTAAATTTGAATGGAATTAACTGAAATTATATATATATATTTTTTTTTTTTCGGGCAAATAATTTTATTCGATTTATTTAAGAAATTTTAGATTTTCGATTCGACTTATTCAAAAAAAAACAATCTAAAATCGAATTTCCTGTATAAATTACCTTTAAAATTTAAATACAGAAAAAAATTAAGTGTTCACAAAAATCATTTTTCAAAATATAAGCTTACTAAGGCTTTAAAGCAAAGTTAGTCGTTCTAGCATAATCTGCTCCTCGATATACATAATTGATCAACATAATCTGCTCAACGATATACATAATCTATCGACATAATATGCTCATCGATTTGCATAATCGATCAACATAATCTGCTCCTCGATATACATAATCTATCGACATCTGTTTTACAATTTACATAATCGATTGACATAATCTGCTCATCGATATACATATCTATCGACATAAGCTGCTTATCGATTTGCATAATCGATTGACATAATCTGCTCATCGAATTACATAATCGATCGACATCTGTTTTTCAATTTACATACTCGATCGACATAATCTGCTCTTCAAATTACATAATCGATCGACACAATCTACTCTTCTGTTTATTTTAAATTAAATGAAAGATATTGAAAAATAGTTACGATTTCTTATAGTATTTTAACTGAGGTAAAAATTTCTGAAATTATACTAACGATGTAGAATTTTATCTTCTTATAAATAAAAAAATTTTAAATTTTACCAAAAAATCTACAGATTGATGTATAATAATAACTTTAAAACTTTTTGTTTGTTGAATTTGCTTAACATTTTCAAGACATTAAACCATTGTGTTTTATTAATATTGAGCGGGAAATATTTCTTCGAGTACCGAAATTTTTTCCTCAGACTTTGACTCCTTATTTCTGTCAGCAACTCAGGGCCTGAATGGCCGAGTGTCTGGCGCTCGGTACCACAGTTTTCGGGTTCAAATCCCGGTGGTGCCATGGATGTTTGTAGTGGTTCGGAATCCACTTTAAACTGTAGGTCCCGGTCTGTTTAGCCTAAAGTGTGCATAAGACGACCGTAGAGCTACAAACCAAACTAACCAAACCTGTCAGCAACTCATTAATTCTATAGCATTTCATTCATGCACCCATATCAGAGTGATATAGTTGGTTAAGTGGGGCTTTATGGCACAAGAGCCAAATTTGGCTATGCTGCGCCAAACGACGCAAATAATGAATGAGCTCTGAACATAAAAACAACGACAAAAAATATACAGTAGTAATGAGACATTAGGATAAGACATAATAATGGGGTCTGTGATCTGGACAATGAAAGCGGAAAAAAAAAGAAGGCAAAAAGATGAAGGAAAAGATCACTAGGTCACTCCGAGGTCGTGACGTCGGTACACATCTAAAGAAGATGCGCCCCTGAGAGGAGAGTGATATAGTAGAAACAATCAATAAATAATCTACGAATCCATTTTATTAAAATCTGTTCACTTACAAACTGATAAAACAGAGCCACATTGATCTTGGCTTGTTTTC